>JAVYIG010005132.1:0-143802 GCA_035222895.1 Strongylocentrotus droebachiensis | reverse complement strand
CCTAAGAAATCCTGGATCCCCGCCTGCTACTCGATGCCTTGGGTTCTTGGTTTGCCGGAACGGCACTTGTGCGACATCACTGGTTGCACGTCCTAACATCATGTCATTTGGACTCAGGTTGTTCCCATCATCCGGATCAGTCGGGATTCTGCCGATCGTCCGTTGGTTGACTAGATTGGCCACCTCCATTAGACATGTATACAGTTCAAACGGCGTCAGGATTTGCTCTCCAATGGCTCTCTTGAGAGCATACTTGCAGCTCTTCACCAATGACTCGGAGCAGCCGTTGTGATGCCGGGCTATGAACGTCCATTTCGTTCCCTTTTCAGTACAGAACTCCTGTAGCACACGTTGAGCATCTACAAACTGAGTACTGTTATCACTCCAGATCTGTGATGGCTGCCCTCTCAAGGCAAAGAATTGACGAAGTACTTGAACAAACTCCATCGCGGAACATTCAGTTGCTAACTCTAAATGCAGACATGTGAACAAAACTTCATAATGCTTAGTTGTTTTGTTACATCCCATTCTCACTGCAAATGGTCCAAAATAATCACATGCCGTGTAGTGAAATGGTAGTGTATGTGGGGCTAGTCTCTCTCTAGGTAACTCGGCCATTTCCTGTGATTCTGCCTTGTGGTCAAAGGCTCTGCACACTGTACATCTGAACTTTACAGTCTTTGCTGGTCTATGCCCCTTCAGAATCTGGTACCTGTTTCTGACCTTTGCTGTGCTGGCTGCAACTCTAGTATGACCACTCTTGTGAACATGTCGTGTGGTCAAGGAACATATCCAGTGTTCGAAAGGAAGCATGTCTGGGTGTTCCCTTTCAAACGACATCTCAGCTCTATCAACTCTGCTTCCTACTCGGGTGATGCCCGTACCGTCTGTGTGAGCACTGAGGGCTTTCAGTTCTCCCTTTTCAGCTCTGCCTTTCAGTGACTTCTGGGCCTTCTGGATCAAGACTGCTTCTCCTTTCTCCAACTCATCAGGTGTCAAAGTGCCAATGTTGTCATTATCACCAACATCAATTTTCTTCCTGCACTTTGATCTCAGCTTTCTTACAAACTTCAGCACATATAATGTCACTCCGATCAACTTTCTCCGGCTCAAGAATCTCTTGCAGTCACAACTAGAGTGAAGTTTTGGTATTTCTGAATATTGTAAAGTTGACGTGAAGAACCATCTACATACTGCTACGAAACATTTGAATGAAAGTATTATGCCAACTAGAGGGAAAAGTCAGCCAAAAACTGATCGTCAGAAAAGGAAGGAACGGACCGAAAATGAACGGAGTAAAGCAATTTCGACGCCGGCAGAGTTGGGGACAGACGAGCTTAACTCCAGTGTTGATGAAGACGAAAGTCTTGCTGGTCACTCAAGCGCAAATCAAGGAGGGGGTCGAGTCTAGACAATACACTGAAGAATGCTATTGAAAAGCAGATTGCCCTCTCACTACGATCATCGAACCTGATCAAACGTATAGCGGACGATGTATACAATGTAATAGCTGCAAAATTGGAGGAGCAAGTTGTGGAGAAAGTGTATCAAGCTGTCAGTTTGGATTTGAAGAAATACACAGATGAAGTACACACTAAGAAATAGGGGTACATTTGGGGTGCAGAATACGCGTAGTTGGCCGAGGGTACTAATCTGCTCCATATAGGGCGCCCTCAGTGCATTCAACTTAAAATGTGCACCCTGAGGGGTGCAAGAATTTGGAGGGTGCAGAATGTGCACCCCACTAGTCTTTATCAAAATTATGAAATTATACTGTAGTTTGAAGATTGAATGTTCTCAAGTCTGTGTATATATTTCAAGAACAACATAACACAACAATAAACAATTATACCCTTTTTTATGCATCGTTTTTATTATTCCATGAAAATCATGGACTATAAGTTTCATGAAACAAGTTTAAGTCAGTCGATCTGTTGCAGAGAGTTTTAATTCCGTTCAACTGCCGAGTTTAATAAGCGAGTTCGTAGTTAGATTCTGCGCATGCGCGAAAAATCCTCCGTGACCTTTCCGCTGGATCATCTGGGATAAATATTGGTCGGTGCTGTGCTTACACACAACAGTGAATGGGGATGTTAGCATTTATCACGTTCTAGATACGATTTTGTTGACATCATGACATCATTCCTTTTCCACAAATCATCTTGAGCAGGTAACTGGATATATTTTCCTTCTTTTCCTTTTGTTTTGTACGTGGTCAGCAAATGATTTAGTATTTTTCTTCTTTGCAATCGGCAGTTGCCTCCACATAAGCGAAAGTATGCCGTGTCCCGACTGTTGCCCCATACAGTATATTTTGTGTAAGCCGTCTGCTTCGCATGGCAATCGTTAAAAAAGGTCGTGATTCTGACTTTAAAATGTAATAACCGGTGTTAAGAATAACTCATATGAAGGCTCTTCCCTGCTAGTTCAGTCTGTATATCATAAAAATAATTATGGCCTACATGATCTAAACTTACCTGCTTACGCATATTTTGTTTGTTATTTTGCCTGATCATGTTAATTGAACTGAAGTGAAGAAAAAGAGTGACTAAATTCAGACTAGATCTAGATCTCTAGTCTATGTAATCGAAACAAAAGACACTGAGACCGATTTGAATTTAAAAAATGTATACAAACCGTATAACAAGGACTGGACTTCTAGTTATGCCTATCCATTGACTAAAATAAGTAGTTTCACTTCACTTCAATCAATGACAATGAATGCTGCCACTGTGCCAGCTGTAAATTCACCTTCACTGTCCTGCTTGCCCAGTGACATCATAATCAGTGCCTCTTGGCAATTCCAATGGGCTGTTTATTCCATTACAGCTAGCATGTGTTATAGGGAACAAGGCCATTTTATTTGGTAAATTTGTATGATCATTGAGATTTTAACCTTAATTAAGGCAATAATTTAATGTTCTTCCTTTCATAGGGGGGGGGGGGGGGGGGGGGGTGAGACTATCAGCTGTGATTTTTTTTCTCCCAAGAAAGAAGAAATATTTTCCTGCCCAAATGAGACACCATTATAATTTGTGTTAACATGAAATATTTTTCTCTCTTTTTACAATCAGACTATCATCATGGGGAGAATCTGTGCTGTTATTGGGTGCTCGAACAGTACATTCAAGCTTGATAAATGGTATTCACAATTGTGTGACAGGCATGGCCTGAAATATGGGGCCTGCGTATGCACACCACCTTTTGTACCATTCCCTTTTCCTTTGCAAAATAAAGATGCAGACGGCCGTCGACGATGGATAAAGGCGATAAATCGAAAACGTCCAAATGGCAAAAACTGGGAACCAACGTATGGAGATAGGGTTTGCTCATATCACTTTCGAGATGGACAACCTAGTGCAACGTGGCCAGACCCAACAATGAATCTGGGATACAGCTCACCCGGCCCCCCCACTCAGAGGTCGGAATGACCGCATGCGTGTTGCCAAAATGTCCGGTAAAGGGGTATTTTTCGTGCGACAAAGTCCGGCCCGAGAATTGTAAAAAAAGGGGTGTATTTGACTTTTCACCCGGAGATTTCTTTAAAAAGGGGGTGTTTTTTTTTTCTCATCTCTTTGGACTGCTGAGAATTATTCCGAATTTAGGGGGGTACATTGAGCATTTATCCTGATTTAAGGGGGTCTCCAAGGCAGGAAAAGCCCGCGAAAAGCCCGCGATAGGGGGGTTCGGAAAGGTTGGCAGTCCTCAGATAGGGGGTGCTTTCAAAAAGAGGGTACGAGCATATGCGTACCCTAAATAACACTGAGTGGGGGGGGGGGGGGCCGGGACAGCTCAGCACACCAGTCTTCACATAAATTTCCTCGTCTGCCTCCAAGAGAAAGACCTCAGTGCCCAGAAAAGAATAAATCAACAAGTAAACGGAAGAGAAAGAAAGTCGACTTGACAGGAGATCCTGAGTCACATGAAACCTCTACGGCTGAGGAGCACCTATAAGTTAGTGAGACAGCTTCAAGTAAAGAAAAGAGGAAATCAACATGTAAACGGAAGAGAAAGGATGTCGACTTGACAGGAGATCCTGACTTTCATGGACCCTCTACTCTTGATGAGCACCAAGAAATTGATGAGACAGCTTCAAGTAATAAGGAGAAAAGATCTGATCATATTGTTGGTGCACATCTCACTGATCACAATTATTGGCTACATTGTGATAAAAGATTATGTACCTGCCTTGGATGTGTTGCAAAGCAAAAACAAATTGAAGATCTACAACAGAGGAATAGTCATTTACAGGCAAAGCTGAAAGCTACAAAGAAACAGCATGGTAAGATAGGTAATTTTTATATGACTACTGTTGTCACGAGAACTGATAAAACTGTCAGATTGTACACTGGATTTGAATCTAAAAAGTCACGAGTAATATGTCCTTTCCTTTTATTCGTCTGATGAAAGGGACATAATGTTTCTGGTGATTTGTTGAACTATTTGATTGGAGCCAAGGAGCCCTATGTCTATATTAATTAAGAGAAGCAAACATAGGCTGTGAAGGAATACAGTAATTGTGCTAGTCAAATGCACGGGTATGAACTGGTTTAAGTGTTTATTTCTGTCTGGAGGCTAGCTTAACTTGATACATTTATTAGAATATCATATATTGAATGTACCTCTTTATATCTTGTATCATGGGTGAACATTTATGAAATAAATAAAGCATGGACATGTGAAATTGACTAACTACATGTATGTATGTCGGGTTCCAAAGTATTACAAATTTACTGTTTTTCTATACACATTTACAGGTGTATTTTCTTGGGCTATAGGAATACATTTTTTTGGTGAATAATTGAAGTGTGCTTTTTACCAAAGTATTGTATGTTTTGTGTGTGCTTATATTTTTATCAAGACAGAAAATAGGATTTTTGTATCCTTATGCAATAATAAAGCAGCTAACTACATATGATATGCAGCTCAAAGAGATATCTTGATCATGAGAATAGTTACATTTCTCATCTTATATTTATGTTGTAAATAGTGACAGAGAAAGGTTTTCATCTCCAAGCCGAAATCAGATTTCCGCATGTAGAACACGTGATCGGACTTACAATCGATTGTATCTCTTTCTGCAACAGAAGTGATTACTGTTCTTTTACTAATATAAGTTCCAATCGATGTGCATTCTAGTATTCTTGTATGTCCTGTAGAGTAGTATTAATTTAGTTTTTGTACAATATATTTGCTTTCCCCAAATTATTTGGTGGAATTGATAGAATAAATGAAGATAACATTTTCAGTAGTCATCTTCATTTATAAGAATAAAGTGGTGTTGATTCCCTGACTAAAGCTGTTAAAGTTTGTTCTCTTGCCTTTACTTCATGCAAGAAAAGCATACTGTATTCAAAGGTGTAATTGTAGATTTCACCTTTTTTGTACCTCAAATTAGAATGTTGATGTTTGGCAACGGCCCAACATTGTATATTACACGCACATTGTATTACTTCTTTATATTGTTACTTTTGTCTAGATATTGCAGAAGGTAAACCGCATATATATGGCAACAGTGTCATATGTGGTTATTTTCTCTTACCCACTATGCATAGTGGAAACTGAAACCGGTCATTCATGTTGTCAATAAAATGTGATTTTGATATGAAAACAAATTGTTTGATCTTATGATTTTATTGGTTATAATGTGATGTAAAGAGTGCATGTGCACCCTGCAATTTGCAATTCTACACCATATAAAGGTTGCAAATCTGCACCCCTAAAGGTGCTTGCTTGCATCCCAAGGGGTGTATGTATGCACCCTTCAGGGAACAACTGTGGACCCCAAACCCCTGCACCCTATATGGGACAAGTCTGCACCCCAAATTGGGGTGCAAACGAGCACCCTTAGGGGTGCAGACCGCTGCTACAATAGCAGCCACCTATAGGGTGCAAGTCTGCACCCCAAATAGGGGTGCAATTTTGCACCCCAATTGGGGGTGCAAAATTGCACCCTATAGGTGGCTGCTATTGTAGCAGCGGTCTGCACCCCTAAGGGTGCTCGTTTGCACCTCTAAGGGTACTCGTTTTGCACCTCTAAGGGTGCAAGTCTGCACCCCAAATAAGGGTGCAATTTTGCACCCCAATTGGGGGTGCAAAATTGCACCCTATAGGTGGCCGCTATTGTAGCAGCGGTCTGCACCCTATAGGGTGCAAATTTGTACCATTATTTTTTAGTGTGTAGGAACCATCAAAAAGAAAATAGCTGAAATTAAGAAGGAAACAAAAGTGCTACAGGATGAGAAAGAAGATGCAGAACAATATAGTAGGAGAAACTGTCTGCGGATATATGGCATTCCCGAATGACCAGAAGTGAAGACAGATGAACTCGTTCTACATCTGTTCAATACGAAGCTCGGTCTTACAGTTCAACCGGACGCGATAGATCGTAGTCACCGCATCTCTCCACGTCCGAGCCACGCTGCTGATGAGGGACGCGAGTCATCGACTTCGCCACCGTACGCGAGTACTACGAGGAGGAACAAACCGAGACCGATCATAGTGAAATTCAGCAGATATAATGTCCGTAATGATGTATACAGAGCCAGGACGAGACTGAAGAATGCTGATGGACCGAAAATCTGGCTAAAGGAGGATCTCACTACAAAGCGAGCTAGCCTCTTTTGGGAACTTGTTAACAGCAAGAAGTCTAAGTCCTGCTGGACTCAGGATGGAAACATCTTCGCTCTAAGTACAAGGGACTCAAAAAGACCAGGATCAGGACTACACAAGACATTGAAAACTTGTAAGAACTCCCTTACCACTCTGTTATATTTCGATAGCTAATTATAAATCATGCCTGGACAAATTAATCTGACTCACGTTAAATTTCCATGTTTAGGTTGCCGGAAAGAAGTGAAAGAATATCATAATGCCTTATTATGTGTACATTGTAACAAATGGGCTCATCTGAGATGTTCACGTGCATATACTGATACGTTTAACTCTGATGCCAATTAGATGTGTTATTTTTGTATTCTTAAAGAACTCCCCCGATACGTCGATGAACCTGATATTTGTTCTCGAAATCCGGATGCATGTAAATATGAAAGTGTCGATAAATGTTTTGAAAAGCTGAATTCACTCTCTGGTATTAATATTTGCCATTTAAATGTTAGCTCTCTGATAAAGAATTTTGAAGAGATTCGTAATTTTTTAACCACATCTAACATGCATATTTTTTCTTAATGTGAAACGCGATTAGATGGTTTTATTTCAAACCCTGAAATATCCGTATCAGGTTATACAATTGTGAGATTAGATAGAAATAAAAATGGTGGTGGAATTATAACTTATATTTAAGACACCGTACCATTCAGTATAAAAAATGAATTCTTTGTTGATGGTTTGGAACTAATGTGTTTGGAGATCTGCTTACCAAAGCAAAAACCCTTCTTAATAGTGTATTGGTACAGACCACCAAATTCCCATAATGCACACTTTGAGAAATTTGAAACTTTGTTACAACTCTTAGAGTCTTCCTCTAAAGAATTTATTATCTTTGGGGATCTCAATTGTGATTTATTAAAAAGACCTATGTCAAGTCAAACGAAAACTCTGAAGCGTTTAAGTGAAGAATACGATTTGAAACAATTCATAAATAAGCCAACAAGAGTAACCTGTGTGACTGAGACATTAATTTATGTGTTTTATTCATCTAATCATGAAAAACTTTCTTTTAGTGATGTCATCCCACTGAGTTGAAGCGACCATTTTATGACAGTATGTAATCTTGGTAGAGCAAGAGCCATGAAAACACATCATAAGTACATGTATAGTCGTAATACGAAAAGATTCGATTTAGCCCAATTTAAATTGGATCTCTGTAAAGTTCATTGGGATGATGTACTTTCTGACCCTGATCCAATCAGTGCTTTTGAAAATGGAGCTCTAAGTTCAATTTAGTTTTAAATAAACATGCTCCACTAAGAAGAAAAAGAATTCGTCATAAAGATTCACCATGGATGAATAATGAAATTTTAACTAAAATGCGAGAAAGAGATCGAATGAAAAGAAAAGCTAAAAGATCAGGGTCATCGAATGACTGGGTGATGTATAAACAACTAAGAAATGCTGTCACATCAATGATTAGGGAATCTAAAAAGAGATATGTTTCGGAAAGCATTTCGAATAATGAAGGTAAATTACATGCAATGTGGAAATCATTGAGACGTATCATACCTAAAAATGTCAATGATAGCGGTTTTCAAAAGATAATTATTGATAATAAAGAAATAACAGGATCAAAATATATTGCATCATGTTTGAATGATCATATTGTAGATTTACCATCTAAACGGAAGGGAACCAAAGTATTTGGTGGTAATATTGATCAGTATATGACTCAAGTAAACTCAACATTTAAGTTTAAAGAGATAACAGATAACGAGGTTTTGAAATGTATTCATGATATTGCAAAGAATAAGGCCACTGGCCTCGATCAAATACCAGCCAGTTTCGTAAAAGATTCTATTGAATACATTGTTAAACCGCTAACTCATATCATCAATGCGTCATTAAGAAAGGGGAAATTCCTGGTGCCTGGAAAAGGGCCCGGGTGACGCCTATTCACAAAGGTGGTGATAGAGCTAATCCCTGCAACTATCGGCCAATATCGGTCTTACCTGTATTATCTAAAGTGCTGGAAAAGCTTGTGTTTAATCAAGTGTATGATTACCTTTCAAAGAATGAACTATTATGTCATAACCAACACGGCTTCCGCCCGAAACATTCGACTTTGACTGCACTCTTATCCCTCACAGAAGATGTTTGTAAAAAATTAGACAATGGGTATGTAGTAGGTATTGTAACGCTTGACTTAGAAAAAGCGTTCGATTTTGTATCGTTTGAGATTTTGCTTAAAAAGCTTGGATATTATGGTTTTGATAAAAATTCAATATGTTGGTTCCAGGATTATTTCCATGATAGGGAACAATGCACTTTGGTAGACGGTAGCATGTCACAGAGCAGAAAAGTAACAAGCGGAGTCCCCCAAGGAAGTATCCTTGGGCCATTGATGTTTATTATCACTCTGAATGATTTATATAAATCAATCAACAAATGTTCCCTTTCTCTGTATGCGGATGATACTTGCATGTATTTTGCATCAAAAGACCCAAAGATATTAGAGAAAGTAATCAATGGTGATTTGAAATCAGCTACGACATGGTTTTCAAATAATGAATTGTTACTTAACGTTGACAAATGTCAGGTCATGTTTACCGGTTCAAAGTCAAATTTGAGTCGTTTCTGTAATGTTGATATTCGTTTGAATAACAAAAAATTACTTAGAGTAATGGAATGCAAATATCTTGGGGTTTTGCTTGATTGCAATATCTCATGGAACCCACAAATAGACCATGTAAAGAAAAAGGTTTTAAAGACGTATTTTGCTCTAATTCGAATGAGACAATTCACAAATGAAAAGATAGCATTAATACTGTACAAAACCTTAATTCAGCCTCATTTCGCTTATTGCAGCACGATTTGGATGAACGGTAGAGAAACTCGGTTAAAACAGCTTCAAACTCTACAAAATAGGTGTTTGAGATCTGTACTTGGAGTTAATAGTAGATATCACACTGAAATTCTTTATAAGAGCCTTGAAATTGACATGCTAAAAGAATATTAGGTCAAGCAGGCTTTAGTTACTATATTTAAGTTGTTACATAATCTTGGTCCACCTGTTTTATCGTCATTGATCCAATTTAATACTAATGTAGGCTATATGTTCCGTTATGCAAATTCACAAATTCCCCTTCCAAGACCTCACACAAATTTTCTTCAACATAGTCCGTTATACCATGCATCAAAGCTTTTTAATACCCTACCCAACGATATCAGAATTATAAATGTTTTAAATCTTGAGATTAGTAAAATACAAGATATTTGCTCACTTCTTTCATCTCGTAGATAATTCCCCCCCCCCCCACTTTGTCAATATGATTCTATTTTGTACTTAAATTTCTGTATGTTCACTTATTATAACTTGCATATTTGTTTGTAAATTGTATTTTCATTGTTTTATATTCTGTTCTAATTATATGTAATCACGGCCTCGCTGAAAAAACAGCTTTTGCTGAATGCGGGCACAGTTGTATTCTTTGTTTTTAACCGTGAATAAATAAAATATACCATACCATACCATACCAATGACGTCCTCTTTGTTGATTACTATCAAGACTGATTGTTCTTCTCTACCTCTTTCTGATTCAACTTCAGGCACTTTTCCCTCTACCACCTTTGGTTCCTCTGGCCACTCTGACTTTGGTTGGCACAGAAAATCAGGTTCGTGCTGCCATCTGCCGTCAAACTCATCTTCATTCAAATCTCAGGTGACATCATCTGCAACATTCACCTCTGCTTCTTGCCTGCTGTTACCATTAGGTTGGCACTGCACTGGATCATGACAAACTCCCATTGGTTCTGTCGTCCAGAAATCTAAGTCCACTGAGTTGGCAATCATGACATTCAGAACTGTGCTCTTGGTTGGATGTTGCTTTGAGGTAGCTCCAAATACTACCCATCCTAAAGGTGAATGCCTTGCCAACATATTCCGTCTCTCTCTGGTTTCTCCTTTATGCAGCTTAGCGTGGTCGGTTCCTACTAAAACATCGATGGATCCAAAACCACGGTGTAGATGATCCTTCTTCAGGTGAAATGTCCTTGCAAGTTCATCAACCCGAACTTCTGCTACATTATTGTGGATGCACTCCAACCAGGGGCGTACGCGGGGGGGGGGGGGGGGGGGGGGGGGTTTTGGGGGTTCAAACCCCCCCTTTGGTATTTTTATGTATGTAAACCCCCCTAAAAAAACCTAAAACCCCCCCCCTTTGTTTTTTGTTTTTTTTGTTTGTTTTTTATTTTTTAAAAAAAAATAAAAAAATAAATAAATAAAATTATACCCACGGCTAACCTAAATAAGGTGACCTTACCCCCCCCCCCCCCCAACGACCAAAAATGTCAAATTATGAAATTTCGAGACCAAAAAAAAAAAAAAAATGTGTCCGCTAAAACCCCCCCCTTGAAAAAATCCTGCGTACGCCGCTGACTCCAACCCAAGTGCCGACATTCTGTAAGCCTGCCTGCCTTCAAGTGACTGTAGTCTCATCCTATACAGTTTTGTCTTCACTTCTTCAAAATGGCCTCCGACTTTCGTAATGTTGATCGTGATTGGTTTCCCATACAAACCCATGTCGTCTGCCATCGACTGCTTCACAAGACTAATCTGGGATCCTGAGTCTATTAGACGGTTGGCTGTTGAGCTCTTCTGATCTGGACCCAGAACTTTCACCATAACCACTGGCAGTAGGGCGGACTTTCCAGTTACACTGGCTACTATCTCAGTTCTGGTTTCAACTTCCCTGTGCAGCAGAGGATGATGAAATGAAGAGCACTGCTCCCCGTTTATCTCTTTAGAGCACCTCTTCCTTCTATTGCAGGTTCTCATGTTATGCTCTCTGCCTGCCTTCTTGAGACAACTAAAACAAGCATGATTGTCTCTCATTAACTGAAACCTCTCTGTCTGACTCTTGGAGAGGACCTCCTTGCAGTGTTCGACCCAGTGGTCAGATGATTCACAGATCCAGCATCTATACTGGGTAAATTGGGTAATGTCACTACTCTGTGTGTCGTCAGCACTTACATGGTGAACGGCATTCTTCTGTTTGCTGCTAGTAGTTGCACTTCTAAGCGGTACAGTGGCCCGTATACGTGTCTTCATCTCTGTCTCCATCCAGTCCAGTAAGTGCTGCAAACTGGCATCCTTGTCAGCACTATCTAGATGTCTGAACCACACCTTCCGGTCTCCGAGGGTCATCTTGCGCTCTACCAGAGCCAACGTTTGGCTGTTGTCTATGTCGTGTGGACAGCCAACTTCCTTCAGTGTATTGAAGCTTCGCCTCAACAGGTGCACCAGATCGAAAAATCTGAAGTCATCTCCATCCCTCAAATCTCTAAACGAATTCACATCGTAGATTATGGCATCTGCTATAAATCGCCGGTCCCCGAAAACAGATATGGTGACAGCGTCTCTCTTGCTATATCGTGTATCGATTAGATGATGAAAGTCCGATCGAAATGTAGCAAACTCTCTCATGTCACCGCTGAACTTTGGAAGTTGTGGGCGTTCCATATGTACTTTGCAGGAGGTGACAACACGAGTATCAAACTCTGCCTGACTGCTCACAGTCTCATTCTGTTGCCCTGCTGTCTCTGCGGCTTCAGACGACTCAGCAGTAGCTCGGCTTGGACCATCACTCCCATATGGTACAGTTACAATTGCCTTTGACTTGGCATGGTCCCTCATTCTCATCTGCATATTGATGAATGTAGACTGGCAGCTTTCCAACCAGGCCTCTTCTTTAATGAATTCATCATCATCGTCAATGGTCTCGCAGAAGGCCTCGTGCCTTTTCTCTCAATCTATAAACGTAACCTCCAAACCTTGGAAAGCTTCGTTGACCTCATCAAGGTCCCTGTCATGGTCCAACAAATTATGCAAGGCGTTGGACATCCGGGTTAGCTTAGCCTTTGCAGTTCTCCTCTTGATCTTGAGGTCCTTCAATCTTGTTCAGTTGTCATCTTGCTTAACTTTAATCCCTTCGTCTCCTATTCCAGGTCAGCGGATAAATCGAATGCGATGAATAGTTGAAGAAAGGGGAAAATTAAGTTTGGGAGTTCAGCCGTAAATGGAGATATTAAGCTGTTAAGCTTATTTATTCGATCTGTAAAACAGATAAGATAACAATGACAGATTTAGTATATCATTCATGTCACACAATATACAATACAAAATATCTGAATAAACCAAGTAGCTGTATCTATAAAGATTCAGTGAAACACATTTTGCTTCTGAACTGTTAACTGTCAATCTTGACCTCGTCCTTTAACTAACAAAACTCCAGAGTAACCAATGGCTACAAAACCTAACGCATTTTCTAATATGCATTACTTTGATAAACTCATATTTTCTGAGTTTCTCCAAATGACCCGTCTCTCCTTTAAACAGATTACTTCCACTTTGCATAAACCAAAAATAACTGTAAACATCTCTATCTTGCATCAATACACAAGCTTGATTATTCACATCTTTCTGCACAGCATGAATTCGTTCTAAAAAAAAAACTCAATAATGGATTGTCACTTTAAATGTGCTATATGACCTTCGACTGACTTTGATAGGCACTTAAGTTGCATATTTCTGCTCGCCTGTAAAAACTATCTTATAAAATGTCTGCATTCAATTAAACACTGTTTAATGAATTAAACTTAACTATCTGACTTGCATAAAACTTCCCAGTAATAATCTAGAGATTACACTTTATACAAAATAAACTATCTGGCATTAAATGTAATTTACACCTGTAATTTACATCTGTAATCTACTCCTGTAATCCACACATGCACTACAGCAAGCATTTCGAGTTACATTATTAACTCTTCAAATGAATAAACACTTTCTTTCAATTCTTAGTCAAAATACTATGCCAGAGGTGCAAATCTTAACCTTCCACCAAGACAATAAATAGTGTACTGCAACTTTTATGCGAGCCCCCCCCCCCCCCCCCCACTCAGTGCTATTTAGGGTACGCATATGCTCATTCCCTCTTTTTGAAAGCACCCCCTAACCAACATTTCCAACATTTCCGAACCCCCCTTTCGCGGGCTTTTCCTGCCTTGGAGACCCCCCTAAATAGGAAAAAAGGCTCAATGTACCCCCCTAAATTCGGAATAATTTCTCAGGAGTCCAAAGAGATGAGGAAAAAAAAGAAAAACACCCCCTTTTTAAAGAAATCTCCGGGTGAAAAATCAAATACACCCCTTTTTTTACAATTCTCGGGCCGAACTTTGTCGCACGAAAAGTACCCCTTCACCGGACATGTTGGTAACACGCATGCGGTCATTCCGACCCCGGAGTGGGGGGGGGGGGGGGGGCGGGTATGCAAGCTAAATCAAATTCTACAGACCAAATTTTGTCACCCACACAAGCTGCATAAAATCCAAGATTCTAGCATCCACAATAATAAACATCCTTCATCTTCAGAACTTCTATAAATATACACTGTTTACTTTATAAATGACATAAAACTATATTTGCCCAATACTGTAATTCTGTTTTGACAATTATTATTTAACTGGAAAAACACATGAATATAAAGTACGTCTCATGGGCGCGGCAATTTTAGGCGCAGTCATTTTGGACTCGATGCCACACGTGCATTATGCTAATGAGTTAAATACAGTTCTTTATAATTCGTTTTACAGTTCAACTTGAATCTTATTTTCCGTTTTATGAGTTCACATTCCAGTTTATATTAATCTAAACACTCACTTCTGTGGCGGGCCAAAACTTCGTCGGGAATACTTGTATGGCAACTGACGGGTTAACTGGTAAACTAGTCAGACTTGACTAGATTTCTGACTGCTTGCTGCTTTGACTGAAGAACATGGCGACAGTGCCGAACCTAACCTATGGTAGCTTATCAGAGCAAAAAAGAGAAAATCTAAACCAAGCAAAAATCTTCGCTTATTATTCACGACGAAATTGACGATATCGTGAATTTCGTCGCCAATTTCGTCGTGAGTAATTCGCGATTTGGTCTATTCGCGATGTCCCTCCAGGGCCACCATAGGATTGCATAAGAATGTTTCAAATATTCATTCATTCCCCTTTTGTGTTACTCCCTCAACGTTCTTTATTCAATCAACTCTTTCTACGAACCTCTGGCAAATCATTATTCCACATTTACTCTCGGGTGTAAATGGGTACCTGGCGATTACTGTAAATTGCAGGGCCCTCAGGAAGAACAGCATTGGAGCTGCTGAGGCTTCCCTTTGTAGACAAGTAGTACGAGTAGTAGTAGTAGCAGTAGTAGTAGTAGTAGTAGAGTAGTAGTGGGAGTAGTATATGTTGTAGCAGAAGTACTTGTTGTAGTTGTTGTAGAAGGGGTATAATAGTATTATTATCATTATCATTATTATTCTCCACCCTCATACAGAGTGATGTTTTGGACAGACAATGGTGCCCCAAGACGAATCGAAAGGGCCAATCTTGATGGCGGGGACAGAAACGTCATTGTCAACTCTGACATCACATATCCCCGTGGGCTGGCTTTTAATGCTGACTGTAAGGATTAAAGTTAAACAATTAAACAACAATTTCACAGGATAATTTCCTAGTTTATTCTAAAAGAATATGAATCATACAAAACAATTAAAACGGTTCTATAACCATCCCCCTGGAAAATCACCCCCGGGCAACTTGCAGTGGGACAATTCCCCCCCCCCAGGACAATTATCCCCGGAAAATTACCCCCGAGGACAATTAACCTCTAGGACAAATACCCTCTAAGGGCAAGAACCCCCGAGGAAAATTAACCCCTAGGACAATTACCTCCTATGACAATTACCTCTTAGGACCATTACCCCCTGGCGATAATTACCACCTAGCAGGACTGCTCTCGGACACTTATCTTCCATAAAATTACCCTCTGGCCAACTAAACCTTCTAGAGATTACCCCCCAGATCGATGACTACCCATTTTCACAATTACCGTGGACCTGTGTGATAAATAATTACCCTTATTCCCTGATAATCATTAAGGTAAATGCATATGAATGTGCATGATTGCCATATAACCGACTTGCACTAAGTATATGATATTTGTTTATGTATCATATATATGTCGTGGGTGGGGGTTGAACCTTGCTAGGGACCGGATAATTTCAATGATGAGACAGGACAGCAGATATAAGGGCATTGAAGTTTATTCTGTGTCGTAGACAAAAAAACCTGTAAAGACACAGATAAAATCGGTGATAAATCACTTGTATCACATTACAGATTCAAACAGTCCAATGACATTATTCACATACATATTCAATATGCATGTATATGTTCATGATTTTACATTGTATCAAAACCAAACAGACTTCTAGTCTTCGAGTAATCATATTTTGTTACAAACAATATATGTATGTCTCGTACTTAGAGATTCCTAGTATTCAAATATTGTTTATCTTAATATTCAAAGCATCTAAATCATCAAAGCATCTTAATCATCAACAAGATACAAGACAATAAAATTACACTTAACTCCATATAGTGCATTATAAACATCAAAAGTATCACTGTTTGATTAAAAATATCAAACCAATATCAAAAGTTGCCTACCCAAGGTCAAACAAATGTCAAGTAACAAGCTGCAACAACCAGACTGCAAACTCCACAGTCACTCTCCACCCGCCACTGCTACGAGCAGAATGCAGACATAACCTATATGTAGGCCTGGACCAGCTGAAGTCCCATATCTCCCAGCTGTAAATGAAAAGTCAATACACCCGTAACCATAGAAACCTACATTGAAAATACACTCAGTATTAAATATATATCATATAGCATGATATCTACGGAAAAACTATATCGAGATTCAATATCTATGATTATATTACAAAAACACACTCTCATACCATACTATAGTCAGTATCTAAGATTCATGGGCGCCGCCATCTTTGTATACAAAATGCTGCCCTCTACGTTCACAACTACCAAGAGCTTAGCCAAAACTTACTGAGTTGATAATTCTCTTCAACTACTAAAAACAAGCAAGTTTCTGCGCTTGTTATTATTAAACATGAAATAATTAACTAGCAAATACAACAGTGATTTCACTGTCTATTTTCAATCTCAACAAATATCATTTGCAAATTCACTGATAGCTTTGAACTTGTTACATCGAAAGACGTTTCAAAAACGTTTACACACAACATAAAAACTGTGGCATGAAGTCATCCATGTACTCCACTTAAACGAATGCAAAATACTATACAAACTCTGTTCTGAATCCTAAGTAACTTCTTAATGTCTCAATTAAGATTAAATAGCATCTACAAGTATAAATTCACATACCCGAAGGATCTCCAAAACGAAAGTCTTGCCCGATCTACAACACGTCCGTGTACGTGGATGCTCAATCGGTGTCTGTGAGCAAACCACACCCAAGAAAGAAAGAAATAGCAGAAGGCTTCGATGAGTTTTTTGTAAATGTTGGGCCTAAACTGGCTAAATCTATCGATTGTACTTCTGATGATAATAGCACATTTAGAGATTACCTTAGTAATGAAGCAACAAACTCTATGTTTTGGAAACCGATTACACATCTTGAGGTTAAAGACCATTTATTAACTTTGAATGTAAAGAAAGCATGTGGTTACGATAATATTCCAGCTCGATTGCTGAAAGATGCTGCTTATTTAATTGCAAGACCATTGGCTTATATTTTTAACCAATCATTGTTGTTGGGTCTGGTTCCAGAGGCGATGAAAGTAGCTAAAGTAACACCTATTTTTAAGAAGGGGGTGAGAGAAATACCAGGTAATTACCGACCAATCTCAGTGTTGCCTCTGTTGGCAAAGGTATTTGAGAAACTATTAAATAAGAGGCTTCTTGATTATCTTGAAAAAAATAGTGTCTTGTATAACCACCAATATGGTTTTCGTAAACATTATAGTACAAAGTTGTCGTTAATCAATTTGGTTAATGATGTACTAAAATCGTTGGATAAGGGTAGTATAACCTTAGGCGTATTCCTAGATTTTCAAAAAGCTTTCAATACGATAGACCATACAATACTTGCTGGTAAACTAGAACATTATGGAATTAGGGGACTGCCGTGGTTTAAAGACTATCTTTATGAAAGATTTCAATTTGTGAATTATGATGGATATGGTTCATTACGACAGATGATAAAGTGTGGTGTCCCTCAGGGGTCAGTGTTGGGACCTACATTATTTTTGATTTATATAAATGATTTTCCAAACTCGACAGATTATTTCAATTTTCGACTTTTTGCTGATGATTCTAACTTGTTTCATACATTTCCACAAAAGTTAAATGTAATAGATATGGATGTAGTTAATATTCATCTTGATAAGGTGTCCATGTGGTGTAAAATGAATAAACTTACAGTAAATTTATTAAAAACTAATTATTTACTTATAACAGGGAGTAGACAACCAGTAGTAATTCAAGGAGTATTGAAAATAGTCGACACCGAAATCAATAAGGTGGATGTTGCATCATTCGTAGGAATCCATATTGATCAACACTTGACTTTGAAATCTCATATTGAAAGAGTAAATAAGTGTATTAGAAAAAAGGTTGGTGTTTTATATAGATTAAGACAGTTTGTACCTAGAAATATTTTATTGTTATTGTATAAAACATTAATTCAACCACATGGAATTGAAGTTTGGGGAAGCAATTATGAAATTAATATGACATGTTTATTCCTAAGCCAACAGATGGCACTCAGAGCGTTAACATTTAGTTCCTTCCGGGCTCATTCAAAACCAATATTCCAGGAGTTAAAGTTATTGAATGTGTATCAACTACATAAACTATCTATTTGTGTTTTTATGCATCAATTGTTGAATAATAGTTTGCCACAGTCCCTTATTCAGTACTGCTCTTTCGTAGAGCACAGATATGAGACAAGACAAAGAGAAAATAAAAAGCTAACTGTGCCTAAAGTAAGGACAACGAAAGGTTCATTTTCTGTGTCATACAGAGGTGTATGCTTCTGGAATGATTTACCATTATCTCTACGGGAAAAAGCTTCAGTTTCTTGTTTTCGTAGTACTTTAACTGCGCAAATGTTAATAGAATAACTATGGTCACCTTTTAACCAAGCTTCTTGCCTTTTATTAGATATTTAACATGTACTCTATATCTGTAGAAAGTTATGATAGCTTAATGTATTATCTTATACAGAATGTCTATTGATACAAGTTTAGGCTTTGTACTAAACACACAAACATGTATTATGTTAGATACATAGAATATGTATTAACATCTTAAATGTTAAGATACTGTACTTTAAAGGTACCAGACACGATTAGCATTTTATGCTATTTTCTGGTCCCTATTATTCATTCGAGATATTTGTTAAACATACATTTATTATTATTATTATTGTTATATTACTGTATTTGAACGTTTGGATAATAAAACCTCAACTCAACTCAACTCAACTCAAGATAGAGCTACTCGCCCATGCCGCGTACGTACGTACGTTAACATACGGACTAATTCATGCATACAATAAAAAGGAATGTCACTGCCACTTGGCCTAATGCCATTACGCAATCTAGCGTATAACTGAAATAAACACCTGACTCAGCTTTGCAGGTCACATTATACTATGGAATAAGGAATTTTCCAAGTGAAAAACATCAGATCTAACCTCGATCCTTAACACTTAATTGGAAGCAGAATATAAAGTTGCCTTAAAATTAAACATCATAAAATAAAGACTTCCACAAATTTCCAACTTCCGACATATAATATATATTTTGTATATGATATACTACTACCTGTCCTTGTTGTTACCCTTTCTAGTTCAAGTTCAAGTTTTATTTTCCACATTCCATTACAAACATACCATTAGAAACATAAATGATATGAACAATAGCAAATCTACATTTTAACAATACATTACAGTGGAACGAAAATGTGGAACCGCATAGGCCATTTGCCTTTCGAGGCAGAACCCTAAAAAATATATGAAGTGCACAATATTTATGTGCACACACCAGGCGCGGATCCAGGATTTCTTAGGGGGGGAGGCCCAAATTAAAAATTATGCGAGCCAAATATTGGTACGTAATGGTGACCAGCAGTGACGTAATGGGGGGGGGGGGGGGGGGTGGGTGCAGGGAGGGGCGAGTTTTTCCCCTACCTCCTCTCTCATTAGAGAAAGAAGACGATTCGTTGTGTCGTCATCGACTCATAATCTTCGTCTAACTTCAGTTTCCCCTCACTCGCGCGAAGCGCGGAAGCTTTTACGTTTCATTAAATCATTAGAGAAAGAAGACGATTCGTTGTACCGTTCTCGACTCTTAATCCTTGTCTAAATTCAGTTCCCTCCCCTCCCACGCGAGGCGCGGAAGCTTTTACGTTTTATTAAAACATTAGCGAAAGAAGACGATTCGTTGTACCGTTATGACTTTTAATCCTCGTCTTAATTCAGTTTCCCCCTCCCGCACGAAACTTTTACGTTTCATTACATCATTAGAGAAAGAAGACGATACGTTGTACCGTTCTCGACTCTTAATCCTTGTCTAAATTCAGTTCCCTCCCCTCCCGCGCGAAGCGCGGAAGCTTCGACGTTTCATTAAATTATTAGAGAAAGAAGACGATTCGTTGTACCGCTCTCGAAAATAATCCTCGTCTGAATTTATTTTCCCCCTCCCGCGCGAAGCGCGGAAGCTTTTACGCTTCAATAAATCATTAGCGAAAGAAGACGATTCGTTGTACCGTTATGACTTTTAATCCTCGTCTACATTCAGTTCCCCCCCACGCGAAGCGCGGAAGCTTTTACGTTTCATTAAATCATTAAAGAAAGAAGACGATTCGTTGTACCGTTCTCGACTCTTAATTCTGTCTGAAATCAAAAATGTTCTTTGTCTACTCCCTTTTCTTCCTACGTCCTCTCCGTTTCACTCCTCTCTTTTTTGGAGGGACCACCTCACCCCCCCCCCCCCTGGCTACGCGCCTGCGGTCAGATGAACATATGTTGATACCTTGTCCGCCCCCGGAAGCTCAGGGGTTTAAGGCACTAATTTACGGTCAGATTAGCATTCAGGGGGTCCGCCTTAGGGCCCTAGGTGGGGTCCAGGGGGCAGAGCCCCAGAAGTTCAGGGGTTTTAGGCATTTAATTATGGTCAGATGACCATTATTTTGATACATAATTGTGACACTGGCAGGTCACTAATTGGCGTGGCGTCCAGGGGGCAGAGCCCCCAGAAATCAGGGGTTTTAGGCATTAAATTACCGTCAGATGAGCATCTAAGGGCCCGCCTTAGGGCTCTAGGTGTAATCCAGGGGGCAGAGCCCTCGGGGTTTTAGGCATTTACTCATGGTCAGATGAGCATATTTTGATACCTCATTATAATGTGACACTGGCAGTTAACTATTTTTTCTTTCTTGCTCTCTTTCTTTCTATTTCTCTTTAATATATTTTTCAAAAAAGTGTGGGGGGGGGGGGGGGGGCCTCGAGGATCCCGATTCCCGCCGTTCCGCGGGCCCTGGCATGTAGGCATCTCAAGAAGCATTTTCTTGCCTGGCTGTAAATTTAGGAATTTGTTATTTTCCAACAAACGCATAAAAAAGTATAATTTACTTAAAAGTGAGGACAAATCTCGGAAAATTATGTCATTTCAGCATTATTTGTAAACCACCGTTATGGAATTAGAAATAAACCACGTTTGAATTTTATTTCCCCAAAGCCCCCCCCCCCCCCGATCTACACCTTGTTGGCGGGAAAATTGCAACTGATATCCCTTGCCTTTCTTCATTCTCTTTTTTTCTTCTTTCCCTTTCTCTCCTCTTTCCCTTTCCCTTCCCTTCCTTCTCTCTCTCTTTTAGGTTTGCTGGGGGGGGGGGGGGGGGATGTCATTTTGACCCCCACCCCGCTCCACACATTGTTGGCGGGATTAACCACAACTGATCTCCCCTTCTTTTCTCCCTTTTCTTTTGTTCTTCCTCTTTTTCGTTCCCTTTTAGCTCTCCTCTTTTCCTTTTCATTCCTCTTTTTTGTTAGCGGGGACGGGGGGGAGCAAGGGCCTTTTGCCCCCTCCCCCCCCCGATCCTTTCCTTTAACTCCTCTTTTCTTTTTTTCTTTCCCTTTCCTTCCTTCTCTTTTATTTTTTGATTGGGGGGGGGGGGGGGGGGAGGCAACAGCCTGGGAGGCAAGTCCTCCCCCCCGATCTCCTTCTTTCCTCTTTTCTTTTCTTCTTCCTCTTCTTTTTTCCCTTTCTCTCCTCTTTCCCTTTCCCTTCTTTTCCTTCTCTCTCTCTCCTTTTCTTTTCTTTTTTGTTTTTTTTGGCGGGGGGGGGGGGGGGCAAGGCCCGCTCGCCCCCCCCCCTGGATCCGCGCCTGGCACACACACACACGCACACACTATCGCACACATTATGTGAAGAAAATTACGGTTAGTAACTGGTTATGTGTGCCGCTAAAGCCAAAGAACAACTTTGCATGAAACAAAAACAACTCCAAGCAAGGAATTTATCATCAAATACTGAATAACTGCTCCGCCGGAAAAGGCAGAAAAGTGTTCGAAACCACATCCAAGATTTTTGAGTAACATATTTGTATAGAAGCAAACTGTATAAGGGTTAACATTTGTAAACGATATCTCCTCTAAGTTTTCTAGTAAGTACGTACATTTAAAAGATTATTTAGTTTTCTGTTTTCACTATGGTGCCACATTTTAGTAATTAACGGTTGCGCTCATGCACATACGTTCCAAAGTCCTAAGGGGGTAATTATCCTAAGGGGTAATTCCCCTCAGTGTGTAATTCTATTCGGGAGGTAATTGGCCGAAGGGGAAATTTTTCCCGGGGAAGTTGTCCGTAGGGGGCGATTATCTTAGGGGATATTTTACCAGGGATTAATTGACCTCGGGGGGAATTGTCCAGATGTGGTAATTGTCCTAGGGGTTAATTGTCCTGAGGATCATATTCCAAGGAGGGTTTTGTTCTCGGGGTTGTTGTCTTTATACGTTAAACAACATACATCAATATTAGTGAATTAGTGAAGAGATTTGCTATACCAGGTGATCAACAAATATTTTGTTCCCGATTTTGTTAAACAAATAACAGGATGGCGGGTATATTTTAAGTCAGTTAAAAAAGTTTTTCAAAATTTTGATCAAATTATTTTCTTGAATTAACTATTGTAAATCTTTCAAGCAGATAAGAATTTTGTTTTTTAGTATTGATTCAGTACTCTCGTATGAAGTTATGACGGCTTCGTGAATCAATGCCTAAATAGGTTCACGTGTCTACTGGTGCGACAGTGGAAAAGATAAAATCGAGTCCGTCGACCTCTGGGGCAACGACAGAATGGTTCATCTGGCGACATCGCCGATAGATCCGTTCCACCTAGCAGTTGTTGACGACAGTATCATATGGACGGATTATATTTATGACGCAATTGGTGTAACATCAACCAAAAGTAGCAGCGGTTATAGTTTCTACAACGAAAACACTTTCTTAAGTCCAAGAGGCTTACATGTGTATCGAGGTTTGTATCTGATTCGCATTTCTAATACTAAGTACACCGTCATGAGAGTGGCTGATCCAGGGGGGGGGGGGGGGGGCTTGGGGGAATCTTAAGAACACATTGACTCATATTCTATTTAAAAATGTAGATCCGCTTTTGTTAAAAATATGGTGCATTTACTATAATGAAGTTAATCCGAGGTCTACCTTTTTTTCTTCGTTAAACGTGACCTTAGACCTGCGGTTGGCTTTACTGAAATAGTAAAGCATGGACCGCTGATTGCAAATAGAAAGCACATCCCCCTAATTGTGTTCCAATCATAATATATATTCTCTACAGGAGGCACCTGAGAATATTGTTTCTTCTTTAATTCATAAACCCATTATTTTTTCTTTCGCTTGTCGGACATTAATTGTCACAAAAAGAAAAAGTTTTTGACCCCATTTGTTAAGTTTCGCTTGTAAGAGAAAACAGTCAGTTTTTGCCATCCACACCCCCCCCCCCCCAATCCGATGCAAAAGGATGCTTGATCCGCCATTAAAACACTTCGATATATCAAAAATACAAACAGGCCCGCGCACGTGCTACGCCCACGCAAAATGCATTGTATCTATCAAAATGTATGTTTTTAAGGGATATGGTAGGCAGTTTCTATGCGCTGACACCGTGCTTGGTAGAAATACCATTATGACATGTGTGTATTAGTCCCGCACACAAAAAAATGGATGTCCCAGCTAGACATACCCCCGAGTTAGTCGGAGAGTCTTCGGATGAGGGTAATGTGCGAAGGTAACTTACCCTTTAATATGGGCCATTGGAGAAGGGAGCAGAGCGTACCGTTACATTATGTTGGATGTAAAAATTAACGCCACGTTCGGGGATTGATCACAACATCTCTCATTGGGTAAATACCCGAAGTTTGTCAGGTACCACACGAGAACCTATGCTTACGTGTCCTCAATCGGGAGTTTCCTAACTAGAATCAACATTAAATACTTCCCACCCAGGTGAAGTAAATAGGTATACGGTAGCAAGAATGTCTAGAATGACTAAGCGTCTTATCATGGTAGCTCTGTTAAAGCCGGGGTAAAAATATGACACAGGACCCTTTGTAATTAACCGTAAGACATTTCATTCGGAAGTTAATTGATGGTAGGCCCAAATAATAAGTCTCTCTTAAATTTGAATAGGAATTCCACTTGAAAGCTATCATAATTATTTTGTTTTAACATTATAATACATCTTTTCTCAAAGTGTAGATTGAACTAGTATTTGGCCGCTGCATTGTCTAAATCCTCAACCCGTCATGAACGTGGTTTAGAATGAAAGGCCTACTGTACGAAGTATAGATCAAAAGTTTGAATAGAACATTGCCATTTGCTCCGTCGTGTTTCATTTTTTCCTGTCATCATACTTTGCAGAAGAAATGCCAACAACAACGGAAGTTTACAACCCTACTACTGACCAAGCTGATCCGGGTGAGTCATAACAATGTAGGCGGGGCACTGTGGTATATTGGTGAAGGCTCTTGACTCTCATACGAGAGTTCCCGGGTTCGATCCCTCTTCAGTTATTACATCCTAAGACAAAGGGTTTTGCCTTCAGATTTCCCTCTCGATCCATGTGTATTAATGGATACCTACCACTGCTTGGGTATATCGGGTAATACTAATTACATGGTCGGTAAGATGAGCGGTAATGTAATTGCTGTGGTAACCTTGGGTAATAAGACCGAATTATTATTGCAATCGTAATCATTAACAGTATCCTTATTATAATTATTACTATTATCATCAATATTAAAATGATTGTTGATGTTTTTTATCATTTTATTAAGATACCTTTCTCACGATTAATGTACTCTTTTTCATAAAGCCACCCTTAGGTTGAAAACATTCAGCTTCATGTTATACTTCGTTCTAGCTCCACTAAATACAGATTGAAAGTAAAAACTTAATTGAAGTGGATGATACTAAGGTAATTCTTGATTTACAGGACATCCATTTCCCGTGTTTGGTTGCAAATTGTAAGTCTTCTTCTAAAGTTATAATTAAATTAAAATGTATTATGAACTTTCAGAATTCTAAACATTATACAAAATTGTTTCGGATTATCAATTTCGGATAAAATGAAATAGAATTAAGAAGAATCCTTGGAAATTCCTAACGTATTTTGATTTTGTTTTTATCCCATACAGTCGCAATACCATTGAAAGCAATACATTATATTTTCTCTGTCTTCTTTTGCACCAAAATAAATCCTTTGGTCTCAGTTGACTTTTTTTCCCCCAAAGAAGAGATTCAGCTTCATGTTATACTTCGTCCTAGCTCAACCAAATATTGAAATGAAGTCGAACTTAATTAAACTAAATGATAATAATTTGCATTGCTCTGAATCGATTTGAAGTACAGCACATCTTTCTCTGGAATGTGTTTGAATATCAGAAGTCTCCTTCTGAAATTATAGGATTATTGTTGTTTTGTTGTCGGTAAGGTTTTGAAAAACATCTATCTAAGCTGTGTTTTTTTAATTCTCCATGAGAACATTGTGAATGAAATTGAGTTCTGGTAACGGTGAAATGTAATGTTCGAGATCATATTTCCAGTTCCATTTAGAAATATACGACAGAAGAAATGTCCATGAAAATAGAATTAAATATACAAGCTCGGCAATAATCTTTCTTATTATGATATAGATCTTTTGTAGGCCATCAAACACTTTTCGTCAAATGTCTTTAGTTTTAGATGATAACTAGGAAAATACTAGCAACACTAAGCTGTTGTGACCCAGCACCAACTTATGTATACAATTTGCATTTTATTAATAAAATGTAATAATATAAAACAATATTGTTAGAGAATTTAAAAACAAATTAAAACAACCTTTTGTGCACGGTCAAACGTGTACAGAATAATACAGTGCAACTCTGTCCCCTGCGTGCTTCTATTGAGTGCGTTGTCGCTGCGCGCATATGATGCGAAGGCAACTTGAACATAATCGATTGGAACTGACTCTTACTAGGCGCAAGGCATGAGACTGCAAATACCCTCAATTGTATATAACCAATATTGCATACATTTCGTTGTTTGATATAACATATATTCAAATCGTGCCATTAGTATTTCAACCTGAGCCTGCTGCCACGGTGAAGTATAACATTACTCGGAAAATTCTAAATTTATCGGTTCATTTATTTTGTTATATTGAACGCCGGAGCATGCAATATTCTTATAATATTATTGCATCTCAGTCATCCGAATGCGAAATATGTGCCACTCTCCACCAAGGTGTAGTAAATGGGTACTTTGTAGGAATCTATTCATTGGGTGATTTGAGCGCCGTAGGGCAGCTGGGCTAAAGCCTGGACAATAATAGTACTTTACAGGTGACTTGAGTGAGCCTATGCCCTGTGATGGATAAGTGTCCAATATAAATGTAGCTAGTACTCGATGTAGTAATAATAGTAGAACGTATAATCTAAATATAACTAGAGTGTGATGTGATGCCATTTAGATGGATTTTGCAGTTAAAATAGTATGGTTGACTAGATAATGAAGTAAAATTAACCGGCCTTAGTTTCGATTCTCCCTTCGCCTCATTTTACCTACTTATCCGTAACCATTTGTATGTATCACCGATTTCACTTATATTAAAGATTCCACAACTAGCCCGATCCTAACTGAAGCACCTAGTACTGGTAAGTCTATGTAAAATGACTTGTACCATGACTTCCTTTTACTATGATTGTCTAGATTGTTGCGTCATGTTTTTTATCTTGTTGATATAAAATCCAAGTGTTTTGCACGACATAACTTTCTTTATCCTCCAATTGTAATCCGTAAATGAATGATCTCTAAATGCCTTTTTCAATCCGTACAACAAGAGATTTTTGAATGAAATAAATGGATAAAAGACTTTTGTTTTCAGGAACCATTTCAAGGAATCGCCTATTGACGTAGACACTTTAAAATGTCGAAAGTGGCATCTGACTGCTATATTGTCCAAAGCCTCAACCCGTCATGGACGTGGTTCAGAATAAAAGGCCTATACTGTAGTTAGTATAGATCAGAAGTTTAAATTTAAAAAATCCTTTTGCTCGGTCGTGTTTCATTTTTTCCTGTCATACGTTGCAGAAGAAATGCCAACAAGCACAGAAGTTTACAACCCTACAACTGACCAAGCTAACCCGGGTGAGTCATAACATTGTAGTGGAGGCATTGTGGTATATTGATGAAGGCTCTTGACTCTCATACGAGAGTTCCCGGGTTCGATCCTTCTTCAGTTGTTACATCCTAAGACAAAGGGTTTTGCCTTCATATTTCCCTCTCGATCCATGTTTATTTAATGGATACCTACCACTGCCGGGGAATTATAAGTCTTCTTCTAAAATTATAATTAAATTAAAATGTATGATTAACTTTCATAATTCTGAACACTATTGAATTGTTTCGGTTTATCAATAATGGGATTAAATGGAAGAATCCCTGAAAATTCCTGACGTATTTTGATTTCGCTCTTATCCCATACGGTCGCAATACCATGAAAGCAATACAGTTATGTTTTCTCTGTCTTCTTTTGGACCAAAATAAATCCTTTGGTCTCAGTTGACTCTTTTTTCACAGAGAAGAGATTCAGATTAATGTTAGGCCTATACTTCGTTCTAGCTTAACCAAATATTGAAATGAAGTAAAAACTTAATTAAACTAAGTGATACTAATTTACATTGCTCCAAATCGATTTGAAGTGAAGCATATCTATTTCTGGAATTTCTTTGAATATCAGAAGTCCTCATCTGAAATTATAGAATTAGAGTTGTTTGTTATTGTTTTCATTAATTTTAATGATTTATTATCCGCAAATGTTTAAATTAAATTAATATTAATATTTGAGTCTGAAAGTTTTATGACATTGTCAAGGAATAATATCAATTTTTACCTAAGAAAACGGCAACTGAAATCCTAAAATTAATATAATTTCTGAATTAAAAACAAGTGTTTAAATGTCGACTATTATTGATCACGGACCTACTAGGGTTTGACCAAGAGTAGGTAGATTCCATCGACGTAATGTACCATCGCAAATTACGAACTTGCTTACCAGACCAGACGGTAAAGATCGCAATAGGAATCCGATAGAGAGGACGGGTCGAGAAAAAAAAGCTAAAATAAGTAATATCTACAACATATAATGTTGTGAAATTTGTTTCAAGAAGCCTCCACCGACCAATATACGAAACAAACACTGAACGATGTTTGTTTTGATGTAATTTTGTTTGCCAGCATGATTTGAGCACGAATGATGGCCGGCATTAGCGATCGCAATATTAATTACATATTGTGTTAATTTTCATTGATTTCTTTCATCTGTATAATTTTTTTCGTCAGTTTTATCTATTAAGCAACATTATCATTTCTCTTTTTTTTTAAAATCTTTATTCAATTCGAAGAACATACATGTAATGTACATGGCAAACGATCAAAACATGCAACAAACTTATACAACAAAGCCATAGACTACATGTTGGGGTAAAAACAAGCTCATGTTTTGGGGACATGCTCAAATCGCCTACGTCACATTATTTAGGGCTTCTATTTGGCTTTATTTGGGCAAGAAATGAATGAATGAAGATTCGTGTTTTTTTAAAGACTTAGTTACGTATTTAAAAAATCTGAAATACTTGTTGCCAAATTCCTGAGGTCATGAGCTTTCCGCTGATAATTAGTTATGGCTGCATTAAAGGCGCAGTCCTTTCGTATAAACCCCACATAAAAAAGTTTGGAAACTCAAGTTTGATCGATCACATCTCTCTTACCCCCGCCCCTGTTTTTTCTTATTCAAAATCCCGCTGCGTATGTGTTGAAATAGATTCCAAGCTTTTATTTCTTCCACAGTTCGTCTCGTGAATAGTAACGAAGCACACGAAGGAAGGGTAGAGGTATTCCACAGCGGATCTTGGGGGACCGTCTGTGACGACTATTGGGGCATAGACGACGCGCGTGTGGTCTGCAGAAGTCTAGGCTATCAGGATGCCCTCAGTGCCCCAAGCCAGGCCCGCTTTGGCCAGGGCAGTGGTCCTATTTGGATGGATAACGTCAATTGCTCGGGAATTGAGGCACACATTTTCGACTGCCCGCATAGCGGTTTCGGAAATCACGACTGCAACCATGGGGAAGATGCCAGTGTTGTCTGCTTGCCTAATCGTAAAAACATCTGATTTTTGTTTGTTAGGTCGATGTCTATTTGTTTGTTTTTATTCAATGCTGGCACTGCCCCATAAAGCCGTTGAACACGAGGCGCTATAACACTACTCCAAAAGACACCAGTTGATCAATTGAAAAAAAATTCTTCCCACATTACGCGGTGAACAGTAATCCTCTCCAGTATAAAGACACGGCTCTTCACTACTTGTCAGATATTTTCTGTACGCATTGATTTGTTTGTTTTCTATCGAAAGTCGAATTTCTGACGAATCCGAAACTTTGTCCTATAGACTAGCGCACCCTGCTTCAGAAAGTTAGTTGTGTATGTAGCTAGAAATAATGCCTGGAGCTGTTCTGTGCGTGCATGCTCCTGAACGCGTTTGAACTGCTTGAATTAAATAACGCCTCGTGTGTTCCGGAGGCACATGCTTTCATTCCACACTTAAACACAATTCAATAAAGTCTTTTGCAGAGCCTAACTCAGTATATGGTTGTGTCAAATAAGTTACGAGCGCTGCAGTACAGGACCTATTGAATAGAGTCTCTGTATAGGTTCGGACCCATGCGTTCCGACAAGGTTTTGTGTTTGCAAATTACTCGTTGCAGACACGGCGTCAATTTAGTGACGCAGGACTGTGTCAGAGAGAGGTTCGGTATTTAGCGCACCATGTTAGAGTGACATCGCGCTGAAAATGAATTGAAAAAGTGAGCAACACAAACAATTGGTTGAATGACCGTGATGATATGGACCCATTTGCCTCCACAGGTTCCATTAGCGCAGTTAATTAAATCTATAAAGGAAATCACACCATTTTTTCAACAAATCAACGCGATGTTTCTTGGATTTATATTTTGTACGATTACACTCTGACATGAAAAAAAAAAATTGGGGGGGGGGGGGGGGGTCTCATAAACTGAACATAATTATCTTTACGTTGGGATGAACGTTTAATAAATTTTGTATTTGCACTCCAAAGAGATGATTTGTTGGAGAAAAAATGAAGTAAAACACAATATATAAACCATGACTGATTAAGATTTGAAGAAGAAATCTAGATATAATTAGCCCCTTGAAAATGTTCTCTCATCATGTTAGGTCCATAAATTGCAAGAACACTTAGTTCATAGTTTGATCATGCATCCATTTGATATCTTCTCGCAGAGGCAGACCTGACTTGTGACAGCGTGTCGATGACGCTCATTATGGAAAGAACCCTTCTCGAGATCGGCGACGACGCCCGCGATGTCCATTTCGAAGACGAGTCTTGTGTTGGATACGACCACGACAGTCAACATGTTGCGATCACTACCATGTACGACAGATGTGGTACTACGCAAGAGGTATGGTCAATTAGTCTTTATTTACCATTGATACATCACAAAAATACTACTTGATAAGGATTCCAGTAATTCCTCTCATGAATCAATGTTCCATTATTTCAGTGACCGTGTTAATTATCTATATTTACAAGGGTCGTAAAGATTATTTCCCATCAGTAATAGACGTATCTGGGGACCCACATGGCTAACATCTGTATCATAATGAATATATTTTGGCTGAATTAATTACACAGTGTGGATATGATCATTGATTTGGGACAAATTATCCAAGACCCAAGGTTCAAATTTTGATTTAAATATTGAAGCCGTCTGGCAGGCCGAATGAAATTATTTCCTCTTTTTAAAAATCACAGTATTCTCGGCCCAAAGGCTCAAAAAAGGTTTAAGCCTACACCCTGAAATAGACCACCGATGTATGGGTGGCATTAAAGGCCAAAAACGAGCAGAAATTTATGTTCTTTGTCTTTATTCGTAATCTATTTCTATTATTTTAATGTTCGACTTTTTGGCAGACGCTATAAAATCAGAGGATTATATTATTGTTGAGGTTTTATATCACCTTCAGGATTGTAGAAGTATAGTAGTCTACTGGATATAGTCGGTGGTTTGTGGACCACTAGGTACAGGTGAGAGTCCCTGCCATAGCACTAATGTCTTTTGGAAAACACCTTTAATCTATATTTGCTACTCTCCAGTCAGAAGAGTTACCCGGTACGAAGAAACTATTTGTTCATTCCTTATTATCATAGCTACTGTCAAAAATGAAATTATCATCATCATCATCATCATCGGTAAAACAGCTAAAATGGTACATAGTTACTTTTTGGTCCCCGTAACAGTTTTTCCATAAATGTTTCATTTAATATGCCCTCATCCCACCATCAACACCCGCAGCATAACGACGACTACATAATATTTACCAACATGGTGACGTATTACAAGCCCCGCCCTGAAAACGGAACCAATGAGCTCATCGCCAGAGAACACAATCTTAAGATTCCTGTTACTTGCTACCTGGAGCGGACACAGGTCTTGGAAGAGTCCTTCTTGCCTGAAGCAAATCTTTATGTTTTCGAAGAGGTGAGGAATCAATTAATTTGTAGCTTAACCCTATCTAGCTCGGGTTATGCAGTTTTAAAATAGCCCGGGCTATATAGGGTTAAGTAAAGTGAGGATTTAATTACTTGGAACCTTAAGTAAAATGAGTTCTGGTAGGAGCAACGTGGCATGTTTAATGGAGATGTCGTGGAATAGTGGTTCATTTCACTTGGCTATCAATCCAAGGGTTGAGGGTTCTAACCCCAGCTCGGCACTAACGTCCTTTGGAAAGAACAGTGTAATCATTTTCGACAGCCAGGAGCACCACAGTGTGAGGACATTTGGGCTGAATAGAATTACCAAAGTGTGACGTCATACTGGCCAAGTTGTGAAGGTGGCTGGTTCTAAACAAATTTTGCGCTAAACAACAGCCCCAAACAATGAACTATCCCTACTCCAGCCCGTCGCTTGAATGATTTTTTGGTGAATCTCATGTGCAGCCTCTGTTGTTTAGAACCAGTCATGTGAGTGTTCCCCGTCGTAGAAGGACTGTCCGTCGCTGAGCGGAAACTCGCTATTAGGGACTTTTAGATTTGCACGACGTAAACGTAGACGGCTACGTGTGACATACTTTTAAGGCAATGTGACGTCCTGTTAAGGCACCGCCGGGCACTTTCAGTGCCTTAAAAGGACGTCACATTCCCTTAAAAGGATGTCCCACGTAGCGGTCCACGTTCACGTCGTGCAAATCTAAAAGTCCCTAATACTAGGTGATCTTGCTGCCTCGAAGCATGGCAGAGCATCCAAAATGTCATCAAGATCTTTCTTTGTTGTTCTTTTATTTTCTTCTATACTTTTTTTAATGAATGTTGTAACGTAGATATCCCATGAATGGCATGGTAAATGACCATGGAACTTCCATGGCATGTGGCATTTGTTAGATTGTTGTGCCTAACGAAGAGAATTTTTTTTAATTACTAATGCGAAACGTCATCTAGGCGCCATTTTGTTAATTACTAATATTGCCCATAGTTCATTCATACATTGTCATGGGTAAACTTTTGGCAACAACCTTTTCCGTGCGCGGGTCACGGCAAACGCGTACGCGTGCGTCAAAATTCAAAATTGGTCAAAATGCTTATTAGAACTCTATACTATAAACATTTCAAGTTTTTGCGCGTGCCGTCCGTTTGAAATGTATAACATTTGTTGTTCTTACTTGTTTTGCTGACACTTTCCTTAGCAAATTGAATTACTTTCATTAATTATTGATTTCGATTTTGCTCATAGACGTTCATTTGACCTCAAAATTGACCTACGCGCGCTTTAGCTTTTGCCGAAAGCGGTAAAAAAAACTAGTAGCTATGTTAAATCCCCTATAACTCTTCAGAATACCTGGTTACCCCAATGTTTCTATCATGTTATGATAGGGTATGAATTAAAGATGCGATTTCATGTATCGCGTTTGCTGTTAGAATGCTTTGACATCCCCACAGTGCCACTTAAAGGAAAAATTGCATTTGGTTCGACTAGGTTATATTTGCTGCCCCCCCCCCCCCCCTCTCTGGCAAAAAACGGTAACGTTAATTTTACCTTTTTTAAACAAAAAACAAAATTAAATGGGCCCTGGCAAACAAAAGTAGAACATGTGATCTTTTTTTTTTTTTTTTTTTGCTCAAGGGGGATGTTAAAAAAGGAGTGTTCACTTTCCGCCCCCCCCCCTTTTAGCCAACAACAAAAAATCGGTCGGTGCAATTTTTACACGTATAATTTGAAATATATATCTCTCTCAATGTGTACTCACCATCTAGGTAGGGTACGGTGATTTCTCGCTAAACCTTGAGAGGTATACAAACACAGGCTTCTACCAACCTGCCAACGATTCCGGCAAAGTTACGCTCGGTACACCGCTATACTTCGGCGTCCGCCTGACGTCCGTCACGAACCTTACGCTTCTCATCGAGTCGTGCTGGGCAACGAGCTCGCCGGACCCACGAGACGATCACCGCTATGATATCATCGAGAATGGGTAGACTATTTTTGTTCTACCTTTGCTTACTCTGTTTTTAATCTGATCCTGATGATTCTTTAGTGGAATATACCGATTGAGGCTTACCTTCCCTATATTTTCTATGGACTCGGGTTTTCTCTTTTTCCTGTTGTCAATGATTTCTTCTTCTTTTTTTTTGGGGGGGTCGCAGATTCTTACATTTCATCCATCAAGTAAGAGCAATACATCCCCTCTCATTTAAGGACATCGACTGTGTCATTCCAAAGGGGCGGACTGGCTATGGGGAGTTTCCCCCTACAGGTCGCTTGATATGAAGTATTGAAGCCCTGTCGAGGTGTGCTCTGATGGCCGGTTGATATGTATCCTAGAGGTCGATTGGGCATGTCGCATCGAAATTCTCAACCGAATTTCAATCCTAGTCCGCTCCTGCATTACCCTAAAGCTTTATAAATGCACTACGTATATAATCACGAAAGCCAAGTTTTTTTTGATAAATGTATTTGTGTTTTGTAGATGTGCCGTGGACAGCACAACAGTCATCTTCAATTGGGCCTCTCCAACTTTCAAGGGATTCAGTATCGATGCTTTCACCTTCATTGGCGATTACGACAAGGTGAGTGTCTACAATGGCCCTTTGTACCTCTCGTTTCCGCTACAGCCGATGCGTCATTTATTGACGTAGTACTGCGTTAGTGATTAGTGCGGTCTCTGATGCGGCATGTGAGAGTGACAAACAGTGATTAAGAATACCCCACCAATAGGTTTCATGTTCATAAACGTCGAAGACCTAGGGTTAGGGTTAGGATTAGGTTTAGCGTTACTTAGAAAACTTAAAGTTCTCAGATTTAGCTTCACTGATGAAGCGTTGGGTAACCTACGAACGTATGGTGGGGAATTCTAAAGTTGCTCCGAACGGTGCAAACGAAAGCACGTGGTACTTGACTTAACCACAGGCTCGATTAGTGCAGTAGCGCAGGTAATAACGCAATCAAAATGACAGCTCATAGGCAGCTGGGGCTTTACTCTAAGCTCTACTGACGTAGGAATACGTCAGGAACTGGTCAGTCTTACCCGCCGATTGTTTGAGACACCACACAATTACCGAATGCAAAATCATAGTGCAAGAAATATTGACTTGAATTACAGTTGCATGCCAAAAATTCCTTTCGTATCTTGATTAAGATATCGAAATGAAGTATTAAAAGTGCATTTTGAAATAGGTTTTCCACTGGTATGTGTTTATCTGTGTTATTAGCTCGGAGACTGGGGGAGGGGCTACCATAAGGTTTTCATGGTTACGGTGACAACATTTCGCTCAAGTTTGTATGGACTTAGTGCTTGGGTGGGGCTACCATTCGCACAGTGACATAGCAACTTCTGACCATATGCAAGAGCGCGTTCTCGAGGATTTCATATACAAGCGAAATCATTAGTACAAACAAAAAATCCCTAAGTTTCTCCTTGATCAAGATTATAAAGATCTATAGTTGATGGATTCGTATTGACATTACATATGACCATCCTATATTTTGTTAAAAACACGTTCTTGGTGATTTTTCCCCGGCTATTCCCGCGTCAGTAGACATTGAAAGTCTCAATGATGGACCGACCGCAATTGAAAATCACGTAGCACCACAAACGGGTGGTTCTTATGAGAAAGCTTTTTCTGCAATGAAAAAAATAACCGTCTGGATGGTATGAGGAATCCTCTAAGAAAACTACATTTATCATACGTCCCCATACACATAGGCCTACAAGTAGGTCGAGGCAATCATTAGAGCAAGACGTAGCTCAATGTAACTAGGGACCTGTAAATATATTGCATATCTCTATAGCGGAACAACATCCCATACAAGAGGCTGATAGTTCAGTCACACCGACAAACCGACTTTAGACCGACTCCAAAACCGCTGATTCTTGACCATAGACGTTTTTGTGTTAGTTTTGTTCGGTGTGTAGTCGGCCCGGCGTCGGTCTTGTCGGTGTGAAAAGGGTATGAAGCTTTCGGTTGAATAGGCCTACTGCATCATAGGCGATTCTAGACGTCATGCAAGCCTTAGAACCACTTCACACTATAAGATCCTCCTAGTCTTATTGAAAACAAAATTGAACAAAACAAAACAAAAACAAAAATGACAACAAAATACCCAAAACCACCGCACATTTAAAAGATCCTCCTGTGATCTGATTTTCAAAGAAATGGCAGTCATATTGGATATTGCAATCTAATTAAACACCATCTTCCTGATTTAGGCTTACAATAATGCTAAGAATACTAAACGATATTCTTCATTGCAAAATCGGAATTTTAGTGCATTTAGACAATCGCACTACTAACGTCGCTACAATACTGAGCCGATTGAGCTGGTCTTTTTCAAAGGAGGCTTGGAACTTTTGAAATGTTGATTTTATTAATCATATGACTATTTAGATCATATTACAAAAAATGATTTACATTAAATTTCCGAATCGGATTGTAGTCAGATTGTGTAGCGTGCAGTTGGCATTACATTTGAAATGTGGGACTTTGTTATAATTAACGACAACTTATGATTAGCGTTAAACCATATTTCATGTCGTAAAGATGCTTTAAATATAATTTCACCTTTTAACTAGCTCTTTTGTCTGTCGAAACAGGTTTACGTCCACTGCTCAATCCTGATCTGTGACAACAACGACTCAGGCTCCCGCTGCGCACAGGGGTGCCTATTACGATTTCGTCGTAGTCTGCAGCCGACAGGCTCCCGATCAAAACCTCATACCATCACGAACGGACCACTCTCCGATGCCTCACGTACCCAAAGAGCTATGTTGCTTGATAGCGTTGATGACGGTGAGTAGTGTCCGTAGAGTAAATAATGCTGACAAAAATAATGTCCTGTATGTTCATGGTGCATTAAAATAAGGCGACATCCGACATTACCGAATAATGCAAAGGAATTCATGTCACCTTAAGCAGCGAACAATACAAGACAATAGCCATGTCCAAGGGGCTTCCTAGTCGGCGTAAGTTTTCCCTGCAGCAATAAATATTCCACACATATTTGACATACACCGATACTTGTCCATATGCTCTTACCCGCACCAACTTGCCACGATAAAGTTGACACGACCTTCCACCAGTGCAGTCCTTTAAGCTATGGTCACAAATCAGAGCAGCGACCGACCGATCAGTAGCCTGCTCGGTCGCTGCTGGAATTTAGGCATCGCCCAGCGATTAGGTCGGTGCCCGGGCGGCAACCGCCCAGGCACCGAGCGTATTTTGGGCGACGAGTGAAAAGTGAGCAGGCGCCGCCCAAATTTTAACTCCGCGCTAAAACTTCAGCGGCGACCGAGCGATGCCCTAAAAACGAGCGGTGCCTGGGCGGCCGCCGCTCGGTGGCCGGGCAGCCGCCGGGCAGAATTGGTTAAAAACTCGCCGCTCGGCCGCCGAGCAGGCTACTTTTGGGTAATGTGACCATAGCATTACTCAGCCTATTTTCCACGCGCACTAGTCGACCGCAACCCAGCTTCCAAATCTAAACCGCGCGGAATCTAATTTTCATTTACGATTGTAAACCGACAACCCTTGTGAAAGATCACAGATACTCCGAGTGCCAAGTTAGAGCATCCGCACGGTCAACTTATGCTACCCTATACTTTAGTCGTGTTATCGCGTTACTCCCGGAGAAATCCGGGAGAAAAACCAGTCGGCGTAAAGGTCGGCGTGGCTAACACGACTATCGTTCACCAAACGCCGACCTGTACGGCGACCTTACCATATTTACGCCGACTAGCTCTAAACTCTACGTTTACGCCCAGCAAAAATTACCATCGTGTGAACGAGGCTAATGCAAGCAGCTTACAACGAGTCAAATGTTCTGCACGCCAAGCCGCGCGCTGAGTAGTATGTGTAGCAAAGGTTCAATGATTTCCTTCGGTATGATCAGTCAACCCAGGATTTAGGTCAAATGTTTGGATTTGTGTTATTTTGTTTGTCTATTTTAATCGTATCCGTATATATCCCCTGATTGAGTTATCGACCCCCTCCTTCAGTTCATAATTCCCCGCGGGTCATCTGACAAATTATGAGGGATATAATTCATCGAGATATACTTCGTGTACGAATAGATCATTTTGTAATATAATTGTTGCTAGGTAGGACAAACATTATGGTTTGTCCTATCTAACAACACAGAATGTACGCAATTCGCATTACAACTATTGAAATGCTATTATTTGTAAACAAAAATAATTTGTAACGAGGAACTTTAAAAAAAATTGTCGGCATAGTGATAGCCTTGTTAGGCCGACGCCGACTTTTACGTCGACCTATTTACCCCTAGATTTATCCAGAAAGTAGCGTGCTAACACGACTAGGGGTAGCGTAAGTTGACCGTGTGGATGTTCTCACTTGGCACTCGGAGTAGCTACGACCTTTCACGAGGGTTGTTTGTTTACAATCGAAAATCTAAAATATATTTGGCGCGGTTTAGATGCGGAAGGTGGGTTGGGGTCGACTAGAGCGGACCCACCACATCACTTTACCTTTAAAAAAGAATCACATCATTGTTCAGCTTACTCATTCAAAAATGCATAAGAATGTACCTTTTTCCGGTGCGATGTTTGTGTAATATAAATGTAGGTATATGTTCAGGTTTATTTATATCGCTAGTATTAGGGCTATTATTGTTATCATTATTATTGTAATTGTTGTTATTAATATCATGTTATTTTGTCGTTCGCTCTCCAGGACCCGAATCTCATGACCCTGTGATGATCGTGGCTGCCAGCGCCCTCTGTGTTCTTATCGCTCTTACTGTCGTCAACGCGCTGATGAAGATGCGCATGCGTCGTCCTCGCCCCGAGCAGATTGGCTATCGTAGATTGGGTGTTACTGAGCAGGACTAATAACGCATGAAGATAGAGAGAAAGAAAACAAAAAGAAGAAGAAGAAATCCATTTGATTGGAGTAAACTTACAAGTATAATTTTAAAGTGTCATAGCTCCTCTTTGCACGGAATCATTTTGAATATTCGTTGTTTAGCTTGTGTTGATAAAGAAACCTCTGAAATGGGGAAACCTTTTGATTCAAACATCAAGATAACTGTAATGAGTTTTAATTAATACAGCCTCTTAATGAAGGATATCTTATTGGTGATCTGAGATGTATGATTGTTTCTTCTTCTTTTTGCCGGTAATCCTTGTTTGTGTGATAGCCAAACATAAATATAAAAGATACCTTTAGCTAGAAGTACGAAGCCTAAAATCAATGCATAGACGCCTGTATGAGTATGTGTTCTATGCTTTCCCATATATTTCTAGACAGATCTTATCAAACTAAGTTTTAAATTCTTTTTTCTTCTTTCATTTAATATTCGTAATGTTGTAGTCTAGTTTGACAAATTTAAGACGGTGACATGTGCTTGTTTCATTATTTTGTGCACATAAAACTTTGATTCTGTGTGATAGCCAACCAGAAATATAGATTCGTACCTTTAGCTGGCAGTAGAAATTCTAAAATGAATGCATATTATACACTTGTATGAGTATGTGTTCTATGCTATTCCATTTATTTCTAGACAGATCTCCTCAAACTTAGATTTTTCTTCTTTCATTGAATATTCGTTATGTTTCACTAACGTATTTAGTTGCGTTTTGTTCCATCGTCCATTTCAATAAAGGCAGAATCTCTTTATTGTTGCTCCCTATCACAGAAGAAAAATAATTCATTTGCTCTTTTTGTTGGTATTAGCAGTACGTAGGACTATAAATGTCACAATTTTGTTCTTTCTTGTTCGGTTTTGCTTCTGTTAAGTATATCTCGATCGCAAAGACTTTCGGGAAATTAACTCAATGTCGCCTTTCGAGATCACGTTCAGATATTTTAATAACGTCATTGTGATGTTCGCACACTCTAAGGTGACGCACTTGGCTATTGAAATCGCTCTAGGTTGACTTCTCGAAAGTCTTTGCGTCGTGTTGCATGTATGATCTTTCAGAAATTGAAATTGAAATTGAAGGTAACATTGTTCAGCTTTTGCTAGTGTTTAATTCGGTACAATATAATGGGGTCTATTTTTCTGAACATTATCTGACGTCAAGTTTAGCTTTTTCCGTCAACTTTCATTGGAATCGAAAAGAAAATAAATATGTTAAAATACATGTAATGTAGCCTATTTTAAGATTATTCAAGAACAAAGATGTCTTCCATTCTTCTAGTGATTAAATCTTTCTTATAATTATGTCTCGTTGAGCTCGTTTCTTAAACATGCTCTCACCATAATACTGGTTTGTACTTCATTATCATTTAGTCAACATTGAAGTATTCTTGTCGAGAAACCTTAATTTTTATTACTGTGCCTCCAGTACCAGAGTTGACAACTTTAGCATCATATTTTTGGCTATTGATCTGTTCATCAACTGCTTTTATCTCCACACTATTTGCTAATGTTACCTAACTTGTAGCCATGGTTAAACATTTTCCCACATGAATTGAAAACCTATACTGATTTTTGGATTGGCAATCTCTTCATACCGTACTATTGTTCAACTTAATGATTGTCGCAAAACAACAGCTATCATGAATAAGTCATCATTTATATCTAGGACTAAATGCATGTACGGTATTCTTTTTTGTCACACAATAAATAATAGATACGGAATAGAGAACTATATTCTTTGTGCTCCCGTCAGCAGGGGACTACTCCATCTAAAGCAGAGGAGTGGAAATGCATTGTTTTACGAGTCATATTAGCGGTCACTGCATTAAGAGTTGAATCCACTCCGAATTATAAAGGAGTCTACTCCCATGTAGTGGTTGAAGTACTCCATTGCGAGTGAATTAAACTTCTCCTGAGTGTGGATTTTCACTCCTGTTTTTAGAGAGCAGGTTAGGTCATGAATGATGTAGCCCCCTTTCAAGAACGAGACCTTCATGTTAAAGCCCCACTGCACTACTTATAGCTACTTGCGCCCTCTATATAGCAAACAATGCTTAATCGGTGACCATTGGTCCCCCATGATCCTCTTTTTCTCATGTTAATTGAGAGCTGATTTGATGAGATAACCACCTGCCAGTGACCATGCAGGGAGGTCTAATCCCTCTTAGCCAAACTAGTGCAGTGGGGCTTTAAGAGGTGGGATTGTTTTCGTTTGATTGGCTATATTTTCTTAATTATTTCACTTATTGCTTAAGGAAATGTATTCACTCCTTATTTTTACTTAGGCCAATACCATGAATAATTTATTCATTACTTTCCATTCCTTATCTAATTAAGCTACTTTTAACCACCTTTCTTCAATTTTCTCTTGAAATATGTACTAAGGCATAGTTGTTGGTTAATTAAAGAATGTTCTACCTAAATCTGTTTTATGTGTCTTTATTAATGTGTGTACTTGAAGCAGACCTATCCCCCCTTATTCCCCTTTCTCTCTCTATCTCTCTCTCTCTCTCTCACTCTATCTCTGTCTCTTTTTCTCTTTTTTTTTCTCTCTCTCAATCTCAATCTCTTCCCCTTTCTCTCTAAGCCATCTTTCCCATGTTTCTTTCTACCCCTCTTTTACTTCAACTTTCTTTCTCCCACTCTCTCTCCCTCTCTCTCTCTCTATCTATCTCTCATACACACAAACCCGCAAACGCGATTACAAAGACACACAGACATATTACCACTTTCTACCTCCTGATATTTTCAAACGCATTTTCATTCCCCTTCCTACCTTTCTGTCTGTTTTCTGTCTCTTTTACTTTCACCTTTATACAGACACATAATATTTACACACGGGAATGGTGAAAACTATATAGATAGGAGTGTGATGCAAGAGAAAGTTTAAGCTAAATGACTTATCGGTCCGTGCAGTACAATCTTCTATTTTTTAACTACAAAGTAATTACGCACATATTAATAAAGAAATCACACACATGTATAGTAATTTTTCATTTCTTCTGTAACATAGCTGCTTAATTTATCAGAATACATGTAGAGTTTTGCGAAATATTTAGTTTAAAAGTAATATCTGTCTGTCTGTATTTCTGGATAAAGTAGTTAAATTAAAATTTAGCACTGTCCTTTATTCATCATTGCCCCCCCCCCATCTACCCATACTTTATATAATATATATGTATGTTTTGATATAATAAGCTTCATCAAGCTATTCACTTGTATGGTTCGTTCGTTGGACAGAAGAAAGACGGACAGAGACAAATAGAACAGACAGTGTCTTGTGCGACGTTCTCATTCACGTTCTTCATTCAACCAGTCAATAATCTTCTAGATTTACTAGATGCTTCCAAGCTCTAGAACAGGCTTCTTCCTCAATTCAAATCATCACCAACAGGAGAACAAATTCAAACAGTTTTTGAAACATATCTATTCTAAAATCATACGCATTCACTAAACTCACACTGTCTCTGCTTGGATGGCATCTCAAAGTGCTATAGAGGCGCTATATTAATTGCAACTATTCGTATTAGGAAACTCAGTTGTTTGATTTAAAATTACTTCCAAACCATCCAAAAAATAAGCTTGGTGAAAAATAAAAGTTTTTAATTGAAATCAGGGCCCCGTCTTACAAAGAGTTGATATCAATCGCAACAGTATTTGCGATTGATATCAATCGCAACTATGTACATAAGAGATAGGAGACGGCAAACTTGCGATTGATTGGAGGACTTAAGATTGATTTGGATCAATCGTAACTCTTTGTAAGACGGGGCCCTGGTGTACTTTTTATTTTTATTTACTTACTACATGTATGCCATCTGTTTACTCAACACTATTATTAAGATATATAAAATTATCGATATATAAATTTGAACTGCACTTTTTCATATACCGAGTGTTGCACACATTTAAAACACCGGGAAATAAACTCAACTTATACAAAATAACAATATATTTTCATGTGAAATGGACATGTAAATAGTACACACTCTGGGTAACAGAATGATGCAAAACACTTATTTCCTCAACACCGAAATCTGCTTACTTGAAATAAGAGGTTACTAACAATAACAGTTTTCGATTACATAGCCATTAGCTGACTAGTCCGTGAAAGATTTCATCTTCAGAGCTGACATATTTTAAATTATGACAATTACTATTACTATGTGATAATAGATTGACACGAACATGTCTTTCTATAAATACCCATCACAATCATCTTAACAAATATATGTATCTTTATTGATATAATTTTCACTTTTCAAATCGACATTTCATTTGAAGGAGTGTTCAGCAACAATGTGAGGACACAGCAGTCGAATATAGGCAATTCTAAATGTATAGTCCTACTTTGAAAATATGGATCTACGTGTACATTACATCTAATGAATTAGGTTGCCAAAGTATTTTTTGAATCATTGCAAAACGGGGTAAAATATACAAACTCAATTTCTCATGCCATAAGAATAGTATCAAAGCATATTTTGTTATACAAATGCAAAAACGAAATGATAAAATAAAAAACACTCGACAGAAAAGGCTTTTTTTTTAATTGAAATAAGGAAAATCCCCTTGTGCCTCATCAATTGAAATGGATGAACATGACAATGTCTTACTACACAATCCACACAATATTTATATAGGCATTACAATAGGGCATTGAAATCGCCCTGAAGGTGATTTCTTAAGTAATAATAATAATAATAATAAATAATAATAATTGGATTTATATAGCGCCTTTTCCAAAGGTTACAAGGCGCTGCTCTCCTAGACTTTCGACAATTTAAGAGGAGTTGTACAGGTAAGTTTTCAGATGTTTTTTGAAGAAATCTAGTGAAGTACTGTTTCTTAATAAAGAGGGGAGTTTGTTCCAGAGACGTGGGGCTAAGGACTGAAAGGATTTGAAACCAGCCTGTTTACGGGATTTGGGAATGACAAAGGTAGGAGCTGATGAACACCTAAGGGAATAGGATGTTCTCTGTTGCTGAAAGAGTGAGGAAATATATACAGGAAGGGTGGTCGACATAGATTTGAAAGTTTGAACAAGTATCCGGTATTTTATTCTATCAGCAACTGGGAGCCAGTGTAGTTCCATGGGGTGGCGTGAGACCATTTTGGTTTTTGATAGATTAGACGGGCACATTTGTTTTGCAGACGTTGAAGTCTGCCCAGGTCCTTCTTACTTATACCCCCAAGTAAGCATTCACCATAGTCAAGCCTGGAGAGCACAAGTGCTCTAACAACATTATGACATGTTTCTCGATCTAAGTACTTTCTGATGCGATTTAAGTTATATATTTGCCAGTTCAGGGTGCGACATAAGTTGGTGACATGGTCAGACATTTTCATTTCCCCATCAAACACGACCCCCAGGTCCCTAATTGTTGAGGAAATGGGAATGTTCTGATCACCAATTGAAAAGGACAGATTTTTGAGACGATTCAGATGGCTTTGTGATGCAGCAATGAAAAATTCTGTCTTGCTAAAATTTAACTTTAGCTTAGACATGACAAGCCAGGCCTGTATGTCTTCTAAGCACTTCGAGAGACGGAAATACGCACATACCGCATCCTTAGGCTTGGTAGGATCAAATATGGTAAACATCTGAATATCATCTGCATATACATGATGTTGAATTGAATGCTGACCTATGATGTTTTCTATACAACGAATGTAGTAAGTAAACAATTGTGGTCCAATGATGGACCCTTGCGGTATCCCAAATGTCAGACGTTGGTCATTTGAGAAAGATCCACTGACGTGAACCCTACTAGACCTGTTGCTAATATACGATCGGAACCAAGACAAAACATTATCGCTTAGACCAAAGTCCTCGGCTAATCTATGTGAAAGAATGATGTGGTCCACCGTATCAAAGGCGGAGGAAAGGTCCAACATTAGCAAGAAAACAGCTTGTTTGTTATAAATGGCACAGAGTACATCGTTCTGCAGAGAAAGCAGTGCAGTCTCAGTACTGTGTGCAACTCTGTACGCTGACTGCATAGGATCAAGCAAATCATTCTGGTTGACAAAATCAGATACTTGTTTGGAAACGGCCTTTTCAATTACTTTGCCTATGAAGGGTATATTAGAAACAGGTCTATAATTGTTTAAATCATCTCTGTCAAGAGAAGATTTTTTCAATACAGGAGTAATTACAGAACATCTAAGTGCTTCTCGAAACACACCAGTAGACAACGACAGATTAACAATTCGTAACATTACAGGAAGAAGAACTGTCAAATGTCTCTTAACCAGCCATCTTGGCATGGGATCCAAGGAACAAGATTTCGAGGAACATTTTGCAATCATGCTTTTCAAGACATTTTCACCAATATGATCAAACTGAGTGAAACTAACATCAGGTTTACCTGCAGAAACGCTTGATACATCAGATCTAATTGGAATGGTACTCTCAATATCTTCCCTAGTCTTAACTACCTTATTGACGAAATGCTTAGAGAAATCTTCTGCCAGATCAGAAGAATCTTGTATTCAATCATGTTAAAACAATACCTACCTACAAACATGCACGAAATAAAATCTGATTCTTTAAAACGGATCTATTTCTAAAGAATATGATTTGAAAGTAATCGAGTTTCCAAATTATCTTCATTGATTGTATATTCAAATAATGTCAATCTTCCTATAAAATGTGAGGTAACAAAAATATTACACCAAAAATATGTACATGCTTTCTCTCACAGATATTTCAGCATGAGTTGGCAACCTGACATTGCGATTTAATTTGATTTAAATTCAATAGCATCGAGGGATTTAATAATATCACAAACCCTCCATAGTTTGTTTCCGCATTTCAAAAAGATGACAAGAGTAAGGTATTAAAAAAGAACAGACAAAAGACATGAAAGTGGAAATTGTGTACGTTCAAATAATATTGTTATATATAAAAAGTCATCATTGTCATCATTAAAAGAGTGTCGTTGTTAATAAACACAATATCACAAGACACTCATTCCGATATAAGGAAGAGGTTTCTATAAATGTCAACCTAGTGACGGAAATGGTTCAGAACAAAACTAAAGACAGCAATGGATTGTAGTATGTAGTTTTAGTTATTGAGATACATATAGGTCTACATTTCTTGAATATATTGTCTGAAGCCACAATGGCCTTTAACCCTGTGTTAAATCATACATGTTAAGGCCCTTATGGCTTCAAACAGACTATAATATTATACATGCAAAAACTGTCTTTATTACAACACTACAATGAAATTGGTGCAAAATTTCCTATTTGCTTCTTTTTTTCAAGAAGGATAGCACTCCTTCATTGTGTAGGAACATGAGGTTGCAATGTACATATTTCAATTGACCTTTGATGAGTGTGGTAATTATAAAAATAGAGGTCAGAGGTTATCTGAGGTCATATGTGATGGTAATTCTAGGCATCGTGATCAAATACTATCTAAGTGGTGCTAAAAAGTTATCAGGTATATGTATATGAATCCAATGACATTATCAGTGCTTAAAAGGCATTACCGGGGTATATAACATTGTACAAAATGTAAACATATATATATGTACATATACTTTACATAAATTGCATATAGGTGATGTACAGTCGGTCAATCAAATACACATAGTTATCTTTTAAGTATTTAATAGCAACACGTGGGTGTTTGTATTTCCCCAACAATGGAAGAACCAAAGCAGTTGCCTTAATTTTACATCATACATAATAATTCCCCTCTCTTTGACCATCAAGAAATATCACGATACAAGAAAAGTAGATTAGAGAGTAAACGTAGTAATCACACAAAATCATTAAGATACATGTATCTACAAGTATGAATTTCCACGACAAATAGATTGCAATTCTTTCAAGAGAATAGCGATTTTCTAAATACTCCATGTAGAGTTTACAGCTTGATAGAAAACCTGATAGAAAAAGGTATTCCTTGGGCGTCAAAAATATTTTGTCATCATAATTTCAATATCAAAATTACAGATATAAAGGAATATGTGTCTTTCTGTCTCAAATATCAATTAAATTTTAAAAAGCTCAAACTTGAACACGTGAACCTGTGAAGATCAAAGATATTGCATCTTTCAAAGTATCAAAAATGTGTTTCCACGAAAATTCTCTCATGCCTAAAAAAATACATCATTCTAAAATCCATAATTGAAATAATAACAATGTAGCCATGTTCTATTTTTAAGAGAGAATTTACTAAATGATGGATAATATCCTGATCTTCAACATGTATATTTCAAATTTTCAACACATCAATAAGTTCTATGAAATATTATTGACCACCGTAAAATAAGAAACAGTCAAAAATAATCACCGGTCAATATTTATGTAGGTATATAATGTATAAATTAGTGTTTCCCTTATTGGGGATATATTGCCACAAAGTCTAGTTTGGATCCATAGTTTTGATGTGAAAGTTGAATTGTGATGATATGAACAAGAAACATGATTTTATTTCTGTCTGCTCATGTAATCCACAGATGTTGTACTGCGCTGGACTGTACAATTTATCTTAATGAATCGTGTGATATCATGTACATAAACTTTGGGGCAAAATCTGGAAATTCAGCCCTTGATTTACATTGAAGAATTCTGGTGGTGGCAAAAAAGTAGAACCCTCAGTGTATGTAAAAATCAGAAATTTCATTTCACGAAAAAACGTGTGATCATCTAAGTAAATGAATCACACATGACCGCGTCTGACCAATCATGTGATTAGGATCTAGGAGTGAGTTGTATGAAATTGCTTTATGATAGTTTCTCACAAAATACATGTACAGCTCCATAGGCAACTGCGTACATGTATATTAATAGGCAGAATTCAAGATTTCCATTAAGGTACATCCTGCCCATCAACATCTACATGTAACCCTAATATGGTATGATGAGAGACAGAAGGGGTTAACTACCAGGACAAAAAATTAGTTAATGCCCTTCTGGCTCTCAGGGTAGCAGTATGATCATATAAATCTTCAATATACAAACAAAAGCATGCTATCACTTTCATGCTGTGTATTTCTTTTAAAACTATTTATGTACACGTATATCAGCTACTGGGTAATATTTCATTACAGACTGTACAACAAGACTACTTCTATCTACATGGAAAGTGCTATACAGAAATGGTATACTTGTTCTATAACGACAAAGGGGAAAGCATTCTACAACATCATATGAATAATATTTCATAAATTGAATGACTGTGGTTTGGTTCCGGCTATAAATGGACACAATTAAAATACGTAGTCCTTGAGCTTTCATTGGTTTCAAACTATAAAAGAGGAAGTATAGGCAAAAAAAAACATAACACAAAATTTAAAAACACCTCCTACTCTTTGGTAGTGCAAATCATTTGCCAACAGCGTCATCACATTTAGTCTTCTAAAAAATAATTGCAAACACTGTTGATATCATACAAACAATAAACATAAACAAGATAAATAAGACTGCGCTCTAATATCCCTCCGCCTACATGTAAATTCATTGATCAATGATCATGTGACCTTCAACATATCTGACCTCACAGACCCAAATGCTTATCATTTAATTTCTTTAGTGGTTTTACATACTTGAGCCCAGTCTGGTTAACATTGGTTCAAATTGTGTTCAATGAGCACAGTAATAAGATATTTTCTGGACTTTGTAACACTTTTATGACCTGTGAACTTTGACCTCTTAAACCCAAGATTTAATCAGTTCATCCCTGCATGCTCATACATGTTTCATCTAAGTTTAGTTCGAATTGCTTCAATGCTTTTCCAGTCATTACGGTAACAATATATTTTATATTTTAGCACTTTTACAACCCTATGACCTTCGAACTCTGACCTCTTCAACAAAAAATCTAATCTCCTCATCCTTCGCTGCTCATACATCATCCATCCAACTTTGGTTAAAATCCATTCAATAGTTCTCAAGTTATCACAGAAACCACAGTAATGAACAGCGGGACAGACAGACGGATAGATGTACAGACAGACAGTCCGAAAACATAATGCTTTCAGCCCTCAGTGACGGAGGCATTCAATTTCTAATGTACTTTGGTTCTTACATAAATTTCATTCACTAATATATCAATAATAATACAATGCTTTTATACCGTGTGAGTCAAAAAAAAGTTTACACCTAGAAAATTGCTAATTATTTTAAAAATAATCTATGAACAGTAAAATATTATACATCTTATGAAAGAGTGTTTTATCCCAAATCATTTGGTACCATTTTTGTGTGGTATGTGTTCACGCTTTGATGAACAGGTGGCATTGTTTGCGAGAGTGCAAAAATCGACTTGCGCCAAAGTGATGCCTTCAGTATGTATTATGTTGGGATTAGCGGAGTGAGAGAATGGATTGAATGTATCAAATGAAATGCATTGCATATGTTTTGTGCAAAGGGCAAAGTCACACACACCCACGCACACGCGCACAAATGTTCCTTGATATTTTATATTCGATATTTTATATGTGTGGCATGATTAATTTTGTTAGGGGTGTTATTTTGATCTGCAAAGACCGAATTAATACCCAAATCCCAATTGTTTTATTCAAACATCACATAGGCAACTTTGGCGCAAGTCAATTTTGCCCCCTCGCAAACAATGCCTCCTGTTTACCCAAGCGTGAACACATACCACACAAAAATGGTACCAAATGTTTCGGGATAAGACACTCTTTCATAAGATGTATAATAATTTACTGTTTAAATATGATTGATATAATAATTAGCAATTTTCTAGGTGTAAACTTTTTTTTGACTCACTCTGTAGAGCATATCACTGCCACATTGTCCCTTCGCATTGGTGAATGAACTATGGCAAGAATTTGTATCAGCAATGAGGGGTGTTATTCTGCTCTCTGCTCTTTGTTCGACTTCTAGGAAATCACACCTAGATGAAATTTGCTTCTATCTCACCTATAGACATTGTATAGAGACATTACTGCAAACTCTACTTCCTGAATGTCTTGCTTCATATCACTTTCGATTCCCTGGATTACCGTTATATTCATTACAAATTCCAGGTATATTTGAAGGAAAGGTAATTTAGGCATAGTTTCAAGTGTAGCATATATTGAAGTGGTGTCATATTGTAATTCAGGACATGGATAATGCTGTTCCTCTATTTTCAAGAAAGAGTATGGTAAGTCTAATTGGAGGGAGGTCTGAATCACTGTTATCAACGTCTTCTGGTTGTGCCTCAGTCCAAGACAGGACAGAGGAAATCTTGGTTACCAAAGGTTCTTACGATGAATGTATTCTGATTGGAAGGGGTTATATCTCCATATCAATTACTCCTGGTGATGCCCAAGTCAAAGACAGGACAGAGGAGATCTTGATTACCAAAGGTTCTCACAATAAATGTATTCTGATTGGAAGGGGTTATATCTCCTTATCAATTACTCCTGGTGATGCCTTAGTCCTAGACAGGACAGAGGAATTCTAATACCAAGGGTTCTTTACGATGAATGTATTCTGATTGGAAGGGGTTATATCTCCTTATCAACTACTCCTGGTGATGTTCAAGTCCAAGACGCATCAGAAGCATTCAAGCTACATGTACATGTGCCCCTGGTTTCAGGGGAGGAGTGTGGCAAGTCGGAAAGGAGGAGGGCCTTTGCTCGATCCGCTCGTGTTAGTGTCATAGTCCAAAACAGGAGGACATGGGCGACCTAGGATCCCCAGGGTTCTGGGGGGCCGGTAGCAGGGATGTGACACACATGGTGGGAGGGGGACGGATTCTCCCTCATCACTTTCTCTTGGTCTCTTTTGATCCATTCCACAAGTGCATGTGTCGCCTCCGTCACATCCTCAAATATCGGGACGCGCTCACGACTGGCCACGTCAGCCAGGTACTGGCGCCCTCTGTTATAGTCCTAGACAGCCCTAGGTGTAAGCTAACGGGAAGACAGAGAGGGGGAGGGAGAAGGGGTTAATTTCAAATTGGAAGTACTCGTGATGGAGATTTTGCCTTTCCTTGGTATCATCTCTTTCAAATCCTCATTTCTGTTTCTTTAACCACTTCTTTAACATTTATGCTCCCATTTGAACCTACTTTTGAAGAAAGTTTAATGAAAGTTCCATTGCCTTTTGACCCTACATGAGATGGCCGAATTACCCCCCCCCCCTCCCCCACCCACTGTTTGCTGAAAATGATATACCTGGCACAAGCTATTCATGAATCTGTAATATTGGGAGTAATGGATCATGTGATATCATAATAATTTAAATAATTATATTGATGGTGAGTGCCCTAGAATACACTTATTATTTACAATAAAATACCATGCTTATAGACAGATGAGTAAAAACTTCCATAATTACCTCCTCTCCGTCGACCACCACTCCATCTGTGAGATCTTGTATGCATAGAAATTACATTGCGATCTTGACCGATGTAGTGTGCAACCTAGAAAGAACAAGGCATTGCAATGTCAGAATAAAGAGAGGATAAAGCATTTATAAATACATTGACATAAGGAGCCCTACACAATTCGCTTGTCCTATTAATTTACTTTGCATGCAGTCCACAACTGAGGCGGATCAGGCAAAGGGGGGGGGGGGCAATTCGTGAGAAAAAAAATTTAGCGCCGGATCAGCAAGCCGGCGAATAAGCGGGGGGTTGGAGGGTTGGTAAGGAGCACTAATTTTCAACATACATCCCCTCCCTTCCTTGATTCAAAAAGGATTTTTTATTTTTTATTTTTTTGCCACTGGAGGGGGGGGGGGGGGGCGGGCCTGTTTTTACTGTAAAATTAAAGTGTGTTACCTATTTTGGGAGCCAGGGGCGGGACCGACGCCCCCCCCCCTCCTCCTGCCGACGTGGATTCGCGCCTGGGCCACAACAATCACACAATGAGAACAATTGACATTTACCAATATCCTACACATTAATATCGGGTCATAATTTTGCAGATCCGCTATTGTCCGGCTCAGCAGTACGAAGTTGGCAAGAGTTTTAATTCACAAAGGCTCAGTTGAAAAATGATGCTTGGTTTGGTTTGATTTGTTTTTGTTTTACCAGTCTGCTACCCATTCACTCTTAAATTTCATTCAAAATATTGTTGTTAGCTTATGAATGTTTTTATGATTTTGCGCCTCCTTATTTGATAGAGCTGTTAACATTGTACACACCTTCTAGAAATCTTCGTTCAAATAAGAAAGAATTGTTTGTTACTCCACCAGTGATGACCAGGTCATATGGTGAACCCAGCTTCGCTCACACTGCCTCAATTTTATAGAACAATCTCCCGGAACATCTAAAAAAACATTGACTCCATTGTTAAGTTTAAGATTGCTTTAAAGACGCACTCTTATTTAACATTAAATTCATCCATTTTTGTATGTTACCCGGTACATCATGTCTTTGTAATCTGTTGTGTTTTTCTCTAGAGCGCTTAGGGACATGTCTTATTACTATGTGTTATGCGCTATACAAGAACGGTTAAATATTATTATTATTATTATTAAGTAAGTAAGTATCCCACTTTTTTGAGCTGACTTCGTAGTTGCTGTACACATTCTATGATCCGTGCGATACGAGCGACTGTAGATCGGACGTGCACACAATACATGCACACATTTTTGCTCGGGCGCGAGATTATTAGTACTTGATAGTGCGCTCCCAACGACAGGTTGTGGATCCCTAACTTCATTGACGGGCCGCTAGCGATTTTTTTTTCCTACGAACTTTAAACTAGCGAGGGGAACCTGCGCATGCGCACTTGCGAAGGAAACCAGCGCATGCGCACTTGGAATCCGGTAGGGTGGCTAATAGGGTGATAATAATTATACAAATCGTTCTTTTGTCACCTCATCGCTAGCTCAATCGGTAAAGACAGCGTGATACTAATAGTACGTTGGAGTTGACGTGAGGGTTCAAATCTCAGTTTATATTTTTTTGCCTTTATAAATAGTGAGGCAAAGCAATAAATAATCAAAGTCCAATTGTTTGTGACCTCTTTGCATGCGTCAAGTATAAAAGTTCGTAGGAAAAAAAGGGACGCGGGCCGCTAGGCACAGATAACAGCGATAAATTCGACAAGAATCTTGTCTAGTAAATAAGCAGCCAGGGGACTGACAGCTTTAAGCCCTCTCTGACTGACTTGGCAATGAGGATTAATAACTTAACAAAGGGCACTTTTACATTAACTTGGTTTTAAACACACTGCTCTACCACTATAAGCCATCGCACCTAAGAATGGCTGACATCACAGAGGCTTAAACACACAGAAGAGGGACCCACTGGCAATAAGATAAATAAACTAATACATTGTATGTTAAACTTTTTTTTTTAAATAGGCCTATATGCCTGATATGCATGGTAAACAAATCAGTTGGCTGTACTGTGGGGGGTTTCGAGAACATTAATGCCCTTATTTACAACTCGTGGAAAATACTATTTCAACACGCTCATGTGACAATTGGTCTGTAATCAATTTACTACATTAACTGAATTCCGCACTTCACCTCCAGACCCAACACTGTGCTATTACATGCAACTTTAACACCAATCTTAAACCTAAACCCAAAGCATGATGCAGTGTATTACATTGGTGACGTGGATGACACTTACAATCCTACATTAAAAATGCACACTCTCCACTTCATAAAAGCATTTTATTATTTTGTTTACAATTTCTCGATTTCAGATCCTTTCTAGTTAAAGTAACTATATTCAAAGCATGATATAGTTATTACACCAGTCTCTGTATGAAATTTACAATTCTAAATTTAAATACACACTTGTCACTCCAAAGGGAGTATTCCAGCCATTTTCATCCAAACCACAATCATATTTGCATCCTATCAGGTACCCAATCATACCCTCCTTAAGCACACAAGTGCCGTACATTTGGCTATCTATCTATCTATCTATCAGGCTATAGTTCATCCAGACGTTGGACAAAGCCCTCATCATAACATTTCCATTCTCTTATGTCTCTAGCTGTCCTAGCCCAAGCGGCCGTTCCTATGTACACAGTAAAAACGCTGCTTAAAAAAGTGATGTTCACTTACAGTTGTACACTATCTTAAACAACAGTTGAACAAATTGTAAACAATGTTGCTCGAAACGAAAGTAATTTTGTTAAACATTCGCTGTTTAAAATTTAATGACTGCTATATTTACTATACGAGAGCTTTTAGACAGTGTTGTTTACATATGACGTCATGTGGCACGTGCCAGTAAAGTGCACGTTGGCTAAAAGCTTTATTTCACATCATGGCCAACCAAGCTACCGACGCGCTTCTAAGTGACTGGGGATTCAATGGCTTAATTGAAATCACTTTTCTATTAACCAATTTGAAGCCTTTAACTTATAGCGTAAGTTCACAGTTAAAATTTTCAGATTCTGTACTCAAATGTCAGAATATAGGTATACTTAAAATCGTCGCGTCATGCAGTGCGGCACTGATCGCGCACTCGGTTAAAACGTGTGCTAAATTCCTTGTCATAGAGATTGCATGCATCCCTATATATGCAGTTTATACGTGCGTGCATGCGTGCTCATGCAAAATGGGCACTGTTTTGGCGCTAATTCATAAATTGAAGAATTGCCCTACCATATTGTTAATCTTCATATACCTATATAGAGGCCCAGAAGTAGTGGTGCACCTTTACAGAGTATCAAACCCAAATTATACCCCATTATACAACCCTTTTGTTGTAAACAACCCCCACTGAACAACAGCTCCTTTTTAAACAACTTTCTTTAAAGAACCCAGTTGTTGTAAACAACCCACACTGAACAACAGCTCCTTTTTAAACAACTTTCTTTAAATAACCCAGTTGGTGTAAACAACCCCCACTGAACAACAGCTCCTTTTTAAACAAACGTTTTAAAACAACACCGGTTGTTTAAATTGTGATTTTAAACAAGTTGTTCAAAATGTTGATCAACTAAGTGTTCAAACTTTAAACAACTCGAGATGCTTAACATGTTAAACAACTCTCAGATCAGGTCACCCGTTAATCCGAGGTTGTTTAAACTTTTAAACAACTTGTTCACAAACAATTTAACTGTGTATGATGTTAGGTCATCTCTCCATCTTCTCTTCTGCCTTCCTCTTCTTCTCTTTCCCATCCTTGGTTGCCAATCTGTTAAACGATTTGCCCATCTATTGTCCTGAAGTCTTGCTACATGCCCAGCCATCTCCACTTGGATTCTCTGACTTTCTCCATGATGTCTTTAACCTTTGTTTTCTGGCGTATGACTTTGTGATTGATTTTGTCTTGGCTAACATCACTCAAAAATCAAACAGATATTAGTGGTCTTTATCAACATATCTACCATCGTGGCTAATAGAGCAGGAATTCCTATTTGAATATTCATGTACTAAACATCGAAGTTTGATATTTCAAGAGAGTCATGGAGGGAGGGCCTTAGCTTGCAAAACTGTACAAATTGTGATAAATTACTGCAACAGGATTTTAACCTTCAATCATCGCTGCATCAGTATTTCATTTTGTTTCTAAAGGTGTTTGAGAAAAACAAAATAATCAGCACATCTTGTTCTTTAAGCAAAACTGTCCGGATGACCGTGCAACTTTTGTTTTGTGAAAGGTGATTAAACTTTGCATAAAACCACACGAAATGCTAATACTTTTGTGAGAAAATCAGCTTCTGTTTCCATCCCCGGGCTGATAAGTTGAAACGGAATGAATGTTATCGGCTTCTGAATGTCAACAAGTCGTTTGCAATCTATGGGCATAATCATAAAGTAATGTAAAACGCTTTTCAAGTATTTGCGTCATTGCTTTTTGTTATATCTTGATGTGAGAGGCAATCTAAATATATATGTTAACAAAAAAGGTGACATCATGACAAATACCACATTTATATTATGCTTAGAGTTGAATCAACTTATCGATAATATTGGATGCCCAGCAGAAAGGCGCAAATGGACGCATGACCAAATTTCTAGAAATTTTCATTTTATAGTTTATATTATTCTTTGACCGTATCTACATATCGTCTGATTGTGAACGCTAATAAATTAAAACTCCTCGAAATCATTTCTTCATCCTTCCATAACAAAAATACAGAATTTTAGTAAATGATCAGATAGAGTGTGCATTACTATTCAAAACATAATCATAATGACCTCCTCTCCGTCGACGACCACTCCATCTGTGAGATCCTGTATGCATATAATTACATTGCGATCTTGACCTATGTAGTGTGCAACCAAGACCGATTTTCACATTTCCGGGTGCAAGAAAGAAAAGAAAACATTTCAAAATGGGGGGGGGGGGGGGGGCAAAATGGGTGGTCACCTTCTTTTTTGACAAAACATGGGGGGTCATTCTCAACATTTACCTTTCGAAAATGTTATGAATTGCAACTTAACCACACGTAATGCGAATACTTGTGAGAAAATCAGCTTCTGTTTCCATCCTCGGGGTGATGAGTTGGAACGGAATGAATGTTATCGGCTTCTGAATGTCAACAAAACGTTTGCAATCTATGGGCATAATCATAAAGTAATATAAAACGATTTTCAAGTATTTGCGTCATAGATTCTTTTTTTTATCTTGATGTGAGAGGCAATTTAGTGTCATAATTAGTTCCTCCTTTCTTCATTCAGCCATTTTCTTTAGAAGCAGACAGGTGCCACCTTCATGACGATCAGCAGTAAACTATACTACACCGAAAACAAACAAGTTTCTCCAAGCAACGTGGCATTTGCCGCATAGTCGTTTTTTTACAGTCGAGTTTATAGGCTCATACCCATTCCGGGGTGCTGTTTTAGGGATGGCCGATCTGAAAGGGTTCTTGTTATCCTTTCTTTGTTGTCTTCTTTCACAATGTGCTCCATCTCTGCAAGGTAAGGAATCAGGTTTCTTTTTCAATTGAAATTTGGATTGATTGTTTGAATATGGCTGATGATGTTTCATGTAGTAGGCTTGCACATTTTTTTGTTAAAATATAAGTCTGTTACAATTTAAATATGCAAAATAATGATTATCCAAATTGTATGAGATATTGATTCAGAATGTAAAAATTCAGTATGAATTACTTATTTTTGTTATAGTTTTATAATATTTATTTTTTTCACTCATTCATCAATATCTTATAAGTGAAATAATCTAGATTTAAACAAAAATTAAAATTCATATGGAAAAATGCTAACTGAAATTCAATTTGAATGCACATTTAAATTCAAATTCATATTCAAACTCAAATTCAAATTCAACCAAAGTTTTACCATTTCGGACATAAATTGAGAAAATGTAATTTATTTGAAAGTAAATATTACGTTTGCAAAACCTAAGGGAAATTCATTAGCATTGTCCATTACCTTGAAATATTCGCACTTTAAAATGACGAATTCGGTAAATCGAACATAATTCCATTGGGATATACAATAGGGTTTTGAAATTGCCCTTTAGTTGATTTCTTAAAAGTTTTTGCGATCTTGTTAAATCCCCTCTATACGCAATTTTTTTCTTCAAGAATTAGTGCGAGTCTGTGCGTTGGTTTTTGATGAATTTCACTTGTTCATATGCTGGTTCAATATTTGAAATGGGCGTATTTTTATTAATATCTTTCCATTATAAAGGAATTATGGATATAACAGAATACATGTGGTATTTTTGCACGAATTCATCATAACTAAAAAAAGACCTATCCTTTTTAAATAAATGATACATTTTGATTACGCCATTATATATCCAATCAGACTTAAAAACAACCTTCCCAGTTATTTGGATACGTTATTTGGATAAATGAATTATTCTAAATAATTTGATTATGAATAAAATCATCACTTGGGTTCTCAAAAAGAGTTACGTCGCTCCATGATACTAACATTTCTTTTAAAAAGGAGTTATTAATTTCCATCAATTGCTCTGTACTTGTTAAATTTCAAGTAAAAAAAAAACAGTATCTAATTTTATCATATAAAATTCAAAAAAACATTTCCAGTTGCCTTTATTTCTTTATTTAACAATCTCATCGACCATGCGATCCTGAGTCCTATGATAAGTGATGGTAAATGTTTTATTTTCAAACCCCCTTTAATATAATCTGCTATAATTGTATTCCGATTAATACTGTCTGGTTTACGATTCCAAATAAAAGATTATATCATAGATTCAACTTCATGAATAAATAATTCAGGGGTTGATGCATAATAAAAGAAAAGTAAGTTGGGAAATGGCAAATTATTTGTCAAGTCTCTCATCGACCATATTCCCAAAATTCGTTTTAAAGTTTGTAATTTAGGCGCAAAATTTGATTCATATAATTAATTCGAGTTCATTGAAAACGCACGTCCTATAAATAAAATGGACCTTTAGAATGTTGGAGTGTGCTTTGTAATACAAGTGCTAATAATTCAGATTTATTACGATTTATATTTAACCCTGAATATCTTTTCAATATTTCAAGTACACTGTATATTTATATACAAATCTAGACAAAGAGTGAATGTCTTTCACATAAAATATTGCATCTACAGCGTACACATTTATTTGTATATATGTATCATTAATCACAATTCCTTGAATTTTTGTATCACTTTTAATCCAATTACTCATTATTTCATTAAAAGAATTAAAATACAATTGGCTTAAAGGTACTATGTCCCATTTGCAGCCAACATCGAATTTCGTAGAGCTTTACATGAATTATGAATATGTCACGTATGTCCTATTTGTTAGCAGTGTCCTATTATCAAATTATGCAAGGAAACCCGTTTACTCTCTAGTCTTCACTGTCAGACACTATTGAGTGAGCTGTAAAGGTGCATGAACATTTGTCTACATCAATAATCCACTTCTTGTAATGGCCAAAATTAAACTGATTGAATCTTTGCGCATCCCAAAATATCTAAAGCCAAACAAATATTTTAAGAACGTCCTTTTATAAAAACTAATCTGGTCTCAACTTATAATTAGGATAATCAGTTCTTAGACTATGTGCTATGCATTCAGCTATTAATTTAAATCAGTTTTTTAAAACAGACATGGGTTTCTAATTAAAAACAAATAAGGGATCTTGATTTTTCTTTGGAACAAGATTTATTATGGCTCTTCTTTGATCAAGGGATATTTTACCACAATGACATTAATAATTAAAAGTGTATAGTAAAAATACGGCCAAATTTTAAAAAATAATTGATAAAGTTCACAAGGAAATTTATCAGTACCAAGTGTTTTATTATTTTGCATATTTTTACGCGTATTTAAACATTCGTTCAATGTTAACAAACCTTCACACTTTTATTTAGAATTTAATACAAATTCAACATTCTGACAATCTCCAGGTAAATTTTATATAAAATTAGCTAGTGAGGGGTTATTGGAAGTATATATTTGTTAATAATACTCCTTAGCTGTTTTTAGGGTATCTTTATTTATTATATTACTACTTCTGCGTCTACTACGACTACAATAGCTGCAGTCAAACCTGCTTAAAGCGGCCGTCACATATCCAAAACGTAGCCCACCCGACTTCTCTGCGAGCTCAAAACGGCATGTTTGCCAGGTATAAGGCAAGGGTTGGACGACGTTCGCAGAGCACTGAAACCTGCTCCCATTTCAGCGATTTTCCAATGGCAAATTTTGAGGTCGCAAAGCTCGTAAACAGGTCGCCCATAGATCGCTCGGGCATCGACAAGTATTCGCTAGATATTCGGGCTGCTTTCCGTCGATTTTAGACCATATGGGGCTTTAAAAATTCAGACGGGGATCGGCTGAGCTGCGTGGCCGCCGCATTGGCTACCTACGATACTCGAACGTCCCCCTCCCGCATACCGCCCGCGACTTGTACAAACTTGGGTTTGTTTCGAGCGCGCTCCGTGCCCCGGCCGGGTTCCTCCTGTCAACTCAATAATTGTGTTATGATACTGCGTCAGAAAACCATATCCAGCCAAATTAAGTCCTCCAAATAATTGGCTTAAGTCTGGTAGGGAGCTGTCTTAATATATATCCCCTGCATTCTGAGATACTATTAATTATTCCTCGGTGCTGGAGAAGTATTATACTGATTGAATTCATAGTTGTATTGAAAAAAAAACTTATCTTATGGTAAGGAGCGTATCTTTTTTTAACAGCATGCATAAGTGAAGCGATTTTAAATTGATTTGTTTTATCATAGACTGTCATCGTATTTAATTTTAAAAATAAAGGTCTAGGTGACGCTAGATAGAAAGAATTAGTACAAATGCGGAGTTATTTCTTTCTAAAGTTCGTGAATTGGATCACAGTTCGGTTTGCTGTTCGTTCTTATTTTCTACAAATTCTGCAACAACTCATGTGCTCACTCTCTCAAAACCTTCAAAGTACTACACTCTAAATTTACAACGGTTGACCCATTTGTATGTGCTTGTGTTCAAACGATTCAACTAATTGTTTCTAAAAATAATGCTTGTGAACTTTTAGCAGCAGCGTGTCTACAAACGCTTACTTAGCTTGACCAATTTTACAACGTATAAAACATTAAATATCTAACAGTAAGATACAAAACAGTTGCTAACAAGCGGGTAAACTGATTGCTTTAACAATAAGTGCTAATTTACCTGCATTTTAAAGATAAAGTTGAGTTCTGGTCATGCGATTGCATTGTGAAAAAAGCTGTGTGGAATCGACCAGAAAGGGTTGATCATCTAGCATATAAGTATTAGTTTGTATTGCAAGGTTCTGGAATCATCAAAACGATCAGAAATGTGGCCAAGTCTTGGTAAAGTTACAAACACTGTACACAGAAAGATGTATATGGGACTACATGAACACATGTTGTAAAAATCCGTCACGTTGTTAGTATTAAAACAAACGTTAAATATTGTACAGTGTAACTCGCTTTGCTCCGAGGTCAACTCATTCAGACCTCAGAAATGTGAACAAATATGTAAGTGTCCTATATATATTCGAGGCGCAGACGCGTCGGAGGGCAGGACGTCGCGCGGAGCCCGTCCGGACATTGCTCGAGTGTCCGGCGAGCACCGACAGACCTATTGATAGTCGACCGAAACTCGGACGATGCCAACCCTAATGTCGGACGGGCTTCGCCCGACTCCCGTTTGTTTACTGACCGGTGTTAAATTGGCACCTCGCGAGCCCCGTCCAATATGTGACAGAGTAGATTTCAAGCGAAAATACGCTCGACTCCCTGGCGGGTTTGAAATTTGGTGACTTTCAGGCGATCCACAAAATCGGCTGGAGACCGTTAGATATGTGACGCAGTCATCAGCAGCAAGCAGTATAGAAAGACTACCTGTCTATAAAAATCGCAGTTTTGTTTCCCCTTCAATATGGCTTCTCATTGGACATGTATTACACCACCTGCCTATAAAGAGAAAAAAAGAAAAGGGGACTTGGTAACATTGTTCAGATGAGTGAAAATGGTGCTAAGGTATTGACTTCATCGCTAGATGTACAATTAAAGATAATTTGAAAGTTTCAGTGAAAAAAACAAGCCATTGTTAATGATAAACATTGGGAAAAACTGATCTGATCGATTCCTTAATTCTCCCAACTATATTATTGCTGTTTAATTACATTTTAGGTGAATGCAAATCGTCACAAAGCAATAAATTGGCTCTATATATTCCATTCCAGACATTTAAGGGTCGAAAGATTTATAAAATTCTGTTTTATGTCTTATTTTCATGGAAAAATGGTTGGGAGAATATACTGTAAGAGGGTGTCGCACAGTGACGCCTTGAAAGAAAACCATAAATATATTTTTGGTTTGAGAATTTTTAAGGATTTCTTGCATTTTAGAGAGGATTTGTACAGTAGAAGGAATAAAATAAGTAACATTTCATTGTGCTGGTTTTCGTTTAAGCATTTAGGGAATGTCTTCCTACCTGGGAGGAGTGTTCAATATGTAGATTATTGATTCCCAAATGAGCTTACTACCGTGGCGAGACTTGAACCGCGAACCATGTGATCCATAGTCTGGCGATGTATCCATGAGCCCACAACACCTCAACAATGTGTCTAGAATTGGTTGAGGACATGCATTCCATATTATACGCAAAGCCTTATCCTCCTCAGTCACTCAATGAGGATCGCTTAGCAATATGATTTTTAAAATACACAGACGAAAAAGTCTATTAAGGGTTTAATAACTTTGTTGTACTTTCTATGATCCCACCCCTTTTGTTTACAACAATTATTTGCCATTGATATTTATTTGTGTTGTGTTACAGTGGGAAATAAATGTCTTAATTCGATTTGATATGAACTGCTTCCTTCAATATTATTGGCATGAATTTGATAAATTTTAATCTGTAACACGATGATTTTAATTGTGTTTAATTGTCTCCCCTCATACTCTTGCTCATACTATCTCTCTCTCTCTTTCTCTATCCCTCTATCTTTCTCTTTCCCTCTCTCTGTCTCTCTCTCTCTCTCTTTCTTTCTCTACCTGTCTTTCTCTCCCATTCCTTCCCCCTATCAATAGTTACAAGTGTGCCTGATACGGGTAACATAACAAGTATGTTATTCTACGTGTTGAAAAATAAGTGTTGAAAGATTTTTAATAGCCTTTTTTATGTCTTTTTTTCATGGAAAAACGGTTGGGAAAATTAAAAAATGATTGGGAGAATTTACTGTTAATCATTGTTAGAGGGTGTTGACCAGTGACGCATTCAAAGAAAGCCATAGATATCTTTGTGGTTTGAGAATTTTGTCAGGATTTTTTGCATGTCAGAGAGTTAGTACAGTAGAAGGAATATACTAAGAAACATTTTATACAAAAATTATGCAATTTTTTTTCATCAACCTTCTAAAATGATACCGAGTCACTTTAATAATAATGATAACAACAACACCATGCTCTGCTGTTGTTGCTTATTATGATAATTATTAAGAAGAAGAACAATATATATGATGAGGATGATAATAATAATAATAATAATAACATGGTCCTATACAGTGCGTATACGAAAAGTATACCTAACTTTGGTAGCTTTTAATTAAAAAGTTACAACCTGTGTGACCTTTAATCATATTTTATTGTAAGGTAAAAACTAATACCCTGTCTAAAGATACCACTTGCATAAGTATGGTGCCAAGGATTACTGAACAGCAGATTTTTCAAAAACTATTGTCTAAATCCTCTTGTACCAAGTTCGAGCTGAAGCAATGAATGTTGGTCAAAAAAACTCATCATGTGTGTGTGTTATCTCATTCCAAACCAATTGCTCATTTATTTACTTTGACTATCAGGCAGTTGATTGTTTTTAAAGGTGTTAATATCAAGTCGAACTCAAGTAAATTCTTATTTAAAGCAAAATCTATGATATTCTCTTTGTTATGATGATTACAATTTTGACTATGATGACAATCTTGAGGAAATTCGCATCACCTGTTTAAGGTTAGGCGCATTTATACTGTCAAATACCTCAGTTCCTAAAATCGCGATGTTTCGCGCAGTCGTTTACACTTGTGCTGAAACATCACTGACTGAAAAGCTCAGTGATGTTTTGGCGTGTTTCAGTTGGTAATGCGCATGCGCGGCACTCCGATGCAAAAACTATTATTACTATTATTATATTCTTTATCATTTTTTCTTTCTGTCTTTCCATATGTTATTCTTTGTTTCTTCCTTTTTTATCTTCTTTTATGTTATTCTTTTTTTTTTTTTATTATTCTTTGTTTTGTATTATTCTTTTTTTTTCTTTTTATCACCTTCTCTTATGTTATTCTTTGTTTTTATCATTCTTTCACTTTCTCTTTTAGTCTTTCCTTAATATGTTTTTCTTTGTTTCTTCCTTCTATCACCTTCTCTTATGTTATTCTTTGTTTTGTTATCATTCTATCACTTTCTCTTTCTGTCTTTCCTTATGTTATTCTTTATTTATTCCTTCTATCACTTTCTCTTTCTGTCTTTCCTTATGTTATTCTTTGTTTCTTCCTTCTATCACTTTCTCTTTCATTATGTTATTCTTTGTTTCTTCCTTCTTTCACTTTCTCTTTCTGTCTTTCATTATGTTATTCTTTGTTTCTTCCTTCTATCACTTTCTCTTGCTGTCTTTCCTTATGTTATTCTTTATTTCTTCCTTCTATCACTTTCACTTTCTGTCTTTCCTTATGTTATTCTTTGTTCCTTCCTTCTATCACTTTCTCTTTCTGTCTTTCATTATGTTATTCTTTGTTTCTTCCTTCTATCACTTTCTCTTTCTGTCTTTCCTTATGTTATTCTTTGTATTTATCGTTCTATCATTTTCTTCAAGGACGACATCTAGCCCCGCTCCTAAAGTCACGTGACCTAACATCGCGATGTTACAACTGCGAGCGTTTATACTTGCCAAATACCCCAAAACACGCCAAAACACGCCAAAAGATCACACTTCGTTTTGGAATGTTTCGGGTTTGGCATTTCTGCCGGTAAAGCGTAGTTGCCCTTGGTAACATCGCGGTCAGGCTCCGGTTTGGCATTTTTTGGCGTGTTTGGAAGACAGTGTAAATGCCCTTGGGTGATACAAAATGGATACCAGGTTATTTGGGATGTTATTGTTTTTCATGAAACTCTGCTGTCAATTTCTTTGATATTCATCATCATATGTGTTATTTCTTGCATTTGGGTTCAATTAAACCTGTGATTCTTCTTTCGCTAGTCAAGAGTCATCAGTGGCAGAAATTTAATGAATAGGGTATCATTGGACAGAAAATATATGATATCATCACAAAATAGACTTCAAAGTCATATTGGTTATGACTTTTCAATTAGGAGCTACCAAAGTTAGGTACAATTAGTTTTGTTATTCGCACTGTAAGGTTGTGCGTAACATCAATAAAAATACAGCATTTACTGCGGGCCCAAGGAATAGTACTACCCCATAATTGCCAGGTACCACTTTGATTCACCTGGAACGAGAGAGACAGATTTGAACGAACCAGTGACCTCTAATATGATTAGCCACAGACTTCGCTAATGGGCCTATATACCATTGTTCTCCTAACTTCTCAATCATGATTGTTTCGTTCGTTTTTGTAATAGATGTTGTTGTGGTTTCCGTCTGCGTTTTTGTTTTTGTCGTCGTCAACAATCATGCCGTACTCGTAATTACTTTATATAGCTTTGACGTAGGGTCACCAAATTCATAACACAGGAACATTTCTTGAAGGTGCAGGTCAATATGAAAATGGGTTAAATCTGACCAGGGTCAATGGTCAAAAGACGTTGAACTTTTAGTGAAAAAGCACTATAAACGCAATAACGTTCATATCAGGACAATTACCCCCTAGACAATCACCTCCAGGAAAATAACCCCCGGAAAATTACCCTACCTTTTTTTAAGGTGCAGGTCAATCTGAAAATGGGTTAAATGTGACCACGTTCAAAGGTCAAATGTCGTGGAACTTTAAGTGAAAAAGCACTATAAACGCAATAACGTTCATATCAGGACAATCACCTCATGGAAAAGTATCCAGGGGGTAATTGTCCTGATACGCTTATTCTACAATAAAAACTTAATTATAATGTACAAGGCATTGAAAATGAGGAAAGTTCGATTGTGAATTCCCTAATACCCCCATCTCACTAGAAGACGATTCTGCTGTATACCAGTAGATCTACGTTGCAGTAGCTCCTAAAGCATATTGATGATGATGATGAACAGCATTTTAATGGCGCCATATATCCGTTTCAAAAAACATTCAAAGGCGTGAGCTCCTCCAATAAAATTAGCATTTAAATGTCTGAAGGAAGATGTGAGTTTTTAGTGAAGCTTTGAAGTGGTCCAGGTAGTCAATTTCGCGAATAGATGATGGGAGGGATTACAGGGGCATTGAAAGCGGCTCCGATTCATGATTCTTCCCGAGACAAGTACGCTACTTCGTTCAAAACGCGATCACATCCTACTCGACAACCTTCAAACCGAATCCGCCACGACGCTACCTTTTCTCCGGCTAGCGTGTGGCGCGCTTTCGCCCCGATATTAGTCTAGTTCTGGACCCTATATTGATTTTTGTTATCACTTGGCTTAACGTTTATAGTCGGCGAATAACAAAAATCAATACAGGGTCCAGAATTAGACTACCCCGATGTAGGCGTTCGCGCTGCATTTCTGCTGCGCTGCTGCTGATTACAACGATCATGCGTGCTGCTATGAAAGGATATGGAGGCGCTTTATCACATGCTCAAGAGATAACATCCATCTTGGTCGTAGGCTCGCACTCGACTGAAGAAATGCCCCGATTTATATACCGATAACATAAAATCGACGCAGAAGCCCAGCATGAACCTATTACACTCGCCCGCTCTCAGCATCACTGTAGAGAGGTTTTCATAAGCGCATGAGCCTGGTATTACGATCGCTTTGATTGCAGAATCAGTGCGTCTCATGGGGCTCGAAATAAGGCGAGAAAGTGGTAGCGTCGTAATTTCATCGTATCGTCATCGCCCACTGCGCAGGTAGATAGTCGCCTCACAGGCTGACAGTGGGGTTGGATGGAAATTCTGCCACGCTCAACCAAATTTGCACATATCGCCACGGTCGCCATGATCGCCTTTCTAGTAAGATGGGAGAATAAAAAAGCCATTTTACAAAGGTTCCGCTGGAGAATGCTTTTGCCGTTAAGGACATGTAAAGATTGTTTAGGACTGTTATTTCAATAACCAATTTCGAAAACTTTTTTGTATGAGTTCTTCTCAAAATTTGTTTCTGTTTCAATTCAGTGTTCACAATAATGTTACCATTTTCGTTCGTATGTTTGTTTATATTTCTTAAATAATTGCTTTACTCTTCGAATTTCTTGTTTACTTGTCCTTTTCGAACTGATATGTGGAAATGGCGGGGACCCCGTCTAATGAACACTTGCCATTGATTCACATTGATCGTAACTTGATACCAATCGCAACTCTGTACCAAAGAGATGGGATTTTTATTTTAAGCGCAACTATTTATTCTGAACGGGATTTTAACCATGTTTACAAAAAGTGAAAAATTCAATAAAAAAAAGGTACGGCCCTATTATTTATAAATATTCAATGTCATTTTAAACTGTACAGGCATGCTGAACAATAAACTGTTTCCATGTTTATTTTTTTTTTCTTCTTTTTTTTCTCATGTACAGCGGAGGCGATGGTATTTGTGACTGACCAAGGTAACAATGCAATATTCATGGCCGACTTTTCCAGCGACGGTCTCGGCTCTTTAACCTTCGATGCTTTGCCCTTCGGTGGTTTCGCCGTTCGACCATATGACGTCGATTACGATCCCGATACTCGCATGGTGTACTGGACCGAATATGCAGGATCTATACGACGCGCGAATATCAACGGCACTATGCAAAGCGTGATCGTCAATAGTAATATTGTCAGTGAGCAGAGATTGATTTCAGATAAATTGCATTTCAATTTTAAAATTCTTTATAAGATATAAAAACGGTTGTCAAAAAAGAATGTGACTTACAATTCGCCGTTTTGTTTGCTTCTTTGTTTTAATTTTGTTTAGTTTTAGTTTTGTTTGTTGACTTCATTTTGTTGCTTCTATACATTTTCATTGCATTTTCGTTGCATTTTCTACTTCTCCTTTTTCTTTCCTTTTACTTTGCCCTTGTTATTTTTTACTTCTTTGCTTGACCTCTATTTTGTCTTTTTCTTCTTCTTTTTTTTTCTTTTTGTTTCTTATTTTTGATGCTGTGGATGTTCTTGCTTTTGATGATTTCTTATAACTTTTTCCTTTTTTTATTCTTTTAACTTCATCGTCTTCTTTTCCCTCTTCATCTTCGCCTTGGTACTCTTTATCTCTTCGACTTGATCCTTCCTCTCATCTGCATCATAACCATCGTCCTCTTTTTCATCGTTGTTCTTGTTTCTTCTCCTCCTAATTCTTCCCATTGTCATCCCTGAAGATCACCTTGTCATTGTTTTCTTTCACAGGCCCATACTACCTTGCGTTGGATACGAGTCGTGGTAAAGTCTTTTGGACCGATATGGGCCTGGACCGAATCACGTCGGCTAATCTCGACGGATCCTCTCAGCAAATTATAATCAGTACTGACATACAAAGCCCATACGGAGTCATTATACACAAAGGAGAAGGGTAAATATATGTATGTTAAACCCCCCTCTCACAAACACATACACACGTACACACGCAAACAAACTCACTCTCTCTCTCTCTCTCTCTTTCCCTCTATCCCATTCTCTCCCACTTTCCCTCTCTGGCACACACACACACACCCCTCTATCTCTCTCTTTCCAAATATCTCTCTCTTTTTCTTTCCCTTTTTTTATCCTCTTGGATCCCTTTCTTTTTCCCAATCTATCTTTTTTATCCCTTTGGATCCCTTTCTCTCCCCTCTCCCACTCTCTCTTTCTCTCTCTCTCTCTCTCTCTCTCTCTGGCACACACACACACACCCCTCTATCTTTCTCTTTCCAAATATCTCTCTATCTCTCTCTCTCTCTATTTATCCCTTTGTTTCCCTTTCCCTCTCCCAATCTCTCTCTCTCTCTCTCTCTCTCTCTTTATCCCTTTATTTCCCTTTAATAATCGCCATCTGTCAATCTTTAACTCATTTTCTCACTCCCGCTCCTCTGCATCCATCAATTTTTCCGGTGTGGTTTGTGTTAATTTAGCATTTAATGCTCTTCTGGCTTCAAACAGTATGACATTAACATGAATGAACGTATTCAGAAAAAGAAAGCCGACTAGGCTGACTTGGAGGTACATTTTTTTTAAAGGCGCTTGAGAGAGGGTCATACGAAGCATTACATCCTCCCGCCCAAGCTACAACGGTTCCAAAGCCTAGGACTTGGCGGATGCAGAATTTTGTAATGTAACCACATGAAAGATAATATTGTACGAATATGTTAAAGATACTATGTCCTTTTTGCAGCCGACATCAAATTCTTTAGAACTTTGCAGGAATTATGAATATGTCATGTATGTCCAGTAGCGTACGCAGGATTTTTTCAAGGGGGGGGGGGGGGGGGTTAAAATTTGAAAATCACGCCGAAAAATTCGCAACGCTGACTAAGCGGGGGGGGGGGGGGGGGGGGGGTTAAGAGCATTTTTGTTTGTCTCGAAAAGTGAAAAATTAGGCCTACCGATATTTAGTTCAGTGGAAAGGGGGGGGGGGGGGGTAGGCCCTTTTTTTTCTCCTTAAGCACACACAATTTTTGTTTGTTTTTGTTTTTTAATTATTTTTGTTAAGAATTTTTTTATTTGCCAAAAAGTAAGGGGGTTATCCTCCTATACCCACACATACACAAATTGAGGGGGGGTTAACCCACCCACCCCCCCCCCCGTCTGCGTACGCGCCTGTGTTTGTCCTATAACTATGAAGTCAGAAGCAACTTATACCGATAAACAAAACACTGACCCCAAGCCAAATGGAGATCTATAGAGGAATCGGCGTTCGACCTGTCAATTTTCAATCTTCATTTTGCTCTTTTCAATCTTTGTTGCCAGCTTGGGTAATTTATGGGATGAACATAAGATTTGGTAATTCTCCTTGCAACCCATTCTAGATTTCGACCATGAATACATAACTTTGCAGTTTGCTTTGCTTACATTACGTCTTCATGTGCAGCACGTTCCCATTTTGGAATTCATATTGATCGAAAACATCCACTTTTTACCTATTATTTACAGCAGGATAATCAAATAACCGAAATGATTTATAAATAATACTTTTCTTTAAAGATACTATGTCCCTTTTGTAGCCAACATCAAATTCTGTAGAAACTTGCAGTAATTATGAATATGTCATGTATGCCCTATTTGTGAAATTTAAACGTTAGCAGTGTCTTAATATTCAAATTATGCAAGGAAACCCGTTTACTTGCTAGACTTCACTGTCAGACACTATTGAGTGACTGACTGTTTTTTGGCTTCTTTGTTAATAACATACATAAAATGAGCTGTAAAGGGTACATGCGCATTTGTTTACATCAATAACCCACTTCTTGTAATGGCCAAAATTAAACTGATTAAATCTTTGCGCGCAATAAAACGTTCGACCATTCGGTACAATGGTCTGGAAATCAGACTATTACTTACTGGCTCTATAGCTCCTAAGTCGATTCGACAACTAATAGTCGTTATTTTCCCACATAATGACATTTTCAAGCCCCCTTTTTTTAGGGAAGTTCTAAATTAGTATTATCTTTTAAATGCCGCTGGAATTTAACCTTTTCATTGTTTGGCATGCAAATGGGACATACACTGTCGCTCATAAAGTTGGAATATTTTTGTTTTAGCCCAATTTACGGAATTATTTTAAAAATAATTAAAAAAATAATAGATCTATATAATAGTATTCATTCCCAGATTTTATTGAATAATAATTTGCCAATGTGTGTTTTGTGTGACTGCTAAAGCATGTGTATGCTACTATGCTTATCAACTAGGGGACCTACGCCATTAAGTCATAAATGACAGTAATGAGGATTAATGCCCCACAAAAGGGCATTAATATAGCACCTCGACACGGTTTTGATCCTCGGGCCTCACAGTAACGAGGCCATTGCTTTGTCACTGAACCATGACTGTACGCAGCGGGGGCTAGGGTAGGGGGCAGTTTCCATAAATATTTAAAAAAAACGAAAATGCAATAAATTTTCAATAATTTATTGCATTTTACCCCGGTCCCCAACATACAAAATTCCCCGGACGGCCATGCATTATGGCTCAAGGCATGGGCACACAGAGGATTGTTTTATGTTGGGGACCGGGGTAAAATGCAATAAATTATTGAAAATTTATTGCATTTTCGTTTTTTTTTAATATTTATGGAAACTGCCCCCTACCCTAGCCCCCGCTGCGTACAGTCATGGTTCAGTGACAAAGCAATGGCCTCGTAACTGTGAGGCCCCAGGATCAAAACCGTGTCGAGGTGCTATATTGGTGCCCTTTTGTGGGGCATTAATCCTCATCACTGTCATTTATGACTTAAGGGCATAGGTCCCCTAGTTGATAAGCATAGTAGCATACACATGCTTCAGCAGTCACGCAAAACACACATTGGCAAATTATTATTCAATAAAATCTGAGAATGAATCCTATTATATAGATCTATTATTTTTAAATTATTTTTAAAATAATTCCGTAAATTGGGGTAAAACAAAAATATTCCAACTTTATGAGCGACAGTGTAGTACCTTTAAAACTATAATATAGGATCAAGGATTTTAAAATGGTAGATGGTACGATTTTGGATTTTGGTACGATCAAGGGATACAGTAGGTGGTTACCCACTCCAAAAGTATCGACAACAAAAATATTGGCATTATGTCAAGTATTTTGGAATTGCAGGGAGTATCAGATGCATATTACTTTATTGATGTATAGCCGTTAAAGTTCAAATAAAGTAGTAGATGGATAAGACACTGGAAAACTGGACATTTTGACATTTCACATTTCTCTAGAGATTTCATGCATGATTCATTATAATGTCTCCAATACTGACATAGATTTGATGGAGTAGATGACTGCACACGAATACAGCTGAGCCGGGTATAGGAGAAGGATTCCCACCGAAGCTGTGAAAAATTAGAGATTACAAAAACGAAAACTGCACGTTTTATGACAAACGGGCCCTTTCCTTGAGAGAGTTCAACAATAAACATGAGAGAAGAAAAAAAGGTCCTCACATTGGCACCATGGGGGAGCACCGGTCTTACTCGTAAAATTCAATGCGAATTTACAAGGCTGCTGGTCAGGGGGGTGATGCGCAAAGGGGTCCAATTGTCTTCTTTTCTCTTCCTTTTCCTTTTTACTTCATTTCTCCCTTCTTTTTTTCTCATTTTTTTTCGCTATCAAATTGACGTGCCATGCCCCCCAGATGTCTCATCCAGGGGCGGATGCAGCCGGCGGCAAGAGGGGGTCCAATTTGTGAGGAAATATTTAGCAACGACTCAGCCAGCCGGTGAATAAGCGAGGGGGTGTAAAGAGCACAATTTTTTTTTGCGGGGGGTCTAATTTGTGAGGAAATATTTAGCAGCGATTCGTCCAGCTAGAGAGGGAGGAGGGAAAGAAACAATTTGTTTTGTTAAAGATAAAACTAACGTTACCATCTTATTTGTTGTTGCTAGGGTGACCGGGCCCGTCGCTATTATCTAAATCTATTCGGAATAAATTATTGTCAAAATCATTCCATAAATTGGGGTTAAAAAAATATTATACCTTTATGACCAACATGTGTACAATTAATGTCATTCCATGTTATTGCCCTTCTTTATCGCCGTCTGTCAATCTTTAACACATTTTCTCTCTCCCGCTCCTCCGCATTCATCAATTTTCCTTGTGTGATGTTCAGATCATCTGTTTCGGAGCTAGAAGGGCGTTAATATTGTGTGTAGTTATCAGTTAATGCTCTTCTTGCTTTACCAAGGCTGATATAAACATGAATTGTAAATGAACTAATTCGTAAAAGGAAAGCCGACTTTGCTGATATCTAAAGTAACATCACTTTGGCTCAACAAATAAGTGATAAAGTGATCATCACCACCTAGGCTATGATAAGCTCTATTTTCTTTCAAGAGTTTATTGACTCCATCTACACTGACAGAAGAATAAAAACAAAGAATAACATAAGGAAAGATAGGCGGCGGCCGCATAATCTACTGGTTTTTATTCAGTAATAGTTTTCTTTTCCATTTAATTCATCTCTCTCCCTTTTTGGTAAACCCTTGACATGGAGAGGGGGGCTGCTCAGAAGTTTGTTGTTACCCTTCCTCGTTTTTAGGTACCTTATTTCATTTTCGGAATTATGAACCCTTTTTTATTTTCGAGAAAACGTACCCTTCAGAAGTTTGAACCCTTTTTCATTTTCGGAATTATGAATCTTTTTTCATTATCGGAATTACGAACCCTGTTACATTTTCAGAATTATGAACCCTTTTTCGTTTTCGTAATAACGGACCCTTTTTCATTTTTGGAATTACGAACCCAGTTTCATTTTTGGAAATACGAACCTTCGGAATTACGGACCTTCGAAGTAACGAGCTTTCGGAATTATGAACCTTCAAAATAACGGACCTTCGGAATTGTGAACCTTTGGAAATACGAACCTTCGGAAAAACGACATGTAAAACACACATACTAATTACCTCTGGCAAGTCATTTTTCCACATTATTTTGCTACACTCGGGTGTAAATGGGTACCTAGCGATTGCTGTCAATTGCAGGAAAAACACCATTTGGACTGCTGAGGCTTCCCTTTGTAAACAAGTAGTAGTAGTAGTAGTAGTAGTAGTAATAGTAGTAGTAGTAGTAGTAGTAGTAGTAGTAGTAGAAGTAGTAGTAGTAGTAGTAGAGTATCAGTAGTAGAGTATCAGTAGTAGTAGTAGTAATAGTAGTACATGTAGTAGCAGGAGTAGTTGTTGTAGTTGTTGTAGAAGGAGTATAAAAGTGTTATTATCATTATCATTATTATTCCCTACCCTCATACAGAGTGATGTTTTGGTCAGACGTGACTACAGATCGAATCGAAAGGGCCAATCTTGATGGCGGGGACAGACACGTCATTGTCAACTCTGGCATCTCATCTCCCAAAGGGTTGGCTTTTAATGCTGGCTGTAAGTATATGAATCATAAATATAAATAATAATAATACACTATTGAAACAAAAAACTGGAAAATCACCCCGGGCAACTTGCAGTGGGACAATTACCGCCCCCCCCCCCCCCCAGGAACCGGTCGATTTTTGCACTCTTGCAAACAATGTCTCCTGTTCATCCAAGCGTGAACACATACCACACAAAAATGGTACCAAAAGATTTGAGATAAAACACTCTTTCATAAGACATATAACAATTTAATATTCATCGATGATTTTTTTAAATAACTAGCAAATTTCTAGGTGTAAACTTTTTTTTTGGACTCACACTGTATGTGAAAGCCCCATAAGACAATTACCCCCTGACGAATACAACCACCTAGCAAGATTACTCCTGGACACTTATCATCCATAAAATTACCCTCTGGCCAACTAAACCTTCTAGAGATTATCCCCTCCCCCTCCCCCCGGATTGATGACTACCCATCGTCACAATTTCCGTGGACCTGTGTGATAAATAATTACCATTATCCCTTGATAATCCATAAGGTAAATGCATATATGAATGTGCATGATTGCCATCCAACCGGCCTGAACTAATTATATGATATATATTTTGCATACGATATACTACCTATTTCTTGTTGCTACCCTTACTAGTTCAAGTTCAAATTTAATTTTCCACATTCCATTACAAACATACCATTAGAAACATAAATAATTTGAGCAAATGTACACAAGGCCTAAAATAAAAACTTGTTGTATTGCCTTTGCGACCGACCCACAAATCTGAAAATCTACTGTCGGCATTTTAACAATTTTTTTTTTTAAACCGTTTTTTAGATTTTTTTTTAATTAATGAATAAAAAAATATGTATTTTGTTTGTTTAAATGGGATATAAATGCATACAATCACATTAATCCAAAATTCTCACTCGTGCAAACCATGGATAATTATGAGGTGAAAAAGATATCAATTGAATTATGACGTTGAAACACATGTATTAAAGCATTAAAAACTGAGAAATGTCAGCCAAAAGGAGGCGGGGAAAAAAGAAGAAAAAAAAACATTCAAATCTGGAAAAAAAACGGCCCAAAGAGGGCGACAAAGAAAAATGTTTTTAAAAAAAGTTAAAATAAAATTCCGACCGACCGTCCCATGTTTTGGCACCCAAAGGGCAATACAACAAGTTTTTATTTTAGGCCCAATACATTACAGTATAACGAAAATATGGAGGGAACCACATAGGCCATTTGCTTTTTGAGGCAGAACCCTAACAAATATATGAATAGGTCAGTACAAACACACACACACACGCACACACTATCGCACACATTTTGTGAAGACAATTACAGTTTGTAACTGTTTTGTGTGCCACTAAATACAAAGAAAAACTTTGCATGAAACAAAAACAACTCCAAGCAAGGAATTTATCATCAAATACTGAATAAATGCTCCGCCCGACAAGGCAGAAAAGTGGTCGTAACCACATTCAAGATAATAACATTGGAAAAAACAGATTTTTGAGTAACATATTTGTATAGAAGCAAACTTTATAAGGGTTAATATTTATTAAAAATATCTCCCATAAGCTTTCTTATAAGTACGTACGTATTTTACCAGGGAGTAATTGTCCTAGGGGGTAATCGTCTTAGGTGTTTATAGTCCCGAGGATCATATTCCGGGGGTATTTGTTATTTGGGGCCTGTCACCACGAAATGAGTCCAGTTGGTCAACATTTGTATTCCTGTTTTTAAGTATTATATGAATCTACATTAGGTAAGCTTTAAATTAAGGGGTCACACATTAAAATTGATAAATTATATCCAGAAATATGAACAAAAACCTAATTGGACTTTATAAACAATGGGATTACCCAGTTTTGAGATAATTAGGTGTAAAGTTAATGATGCGTAACATATTATAGTCTGGTCAACAACAACATAGCAACAACACACTTCCCATCATTCGATTTCAATGAAACTTTCAACAAACAAAGAATTTAATAAGTCGATTTTTGGAAAAATCTTAAATGTGGTAGGTGGGTCAATTTTCAGTACATACACACTATACATCGCTATTACTACGATTGAGCCTAATGCGACACTGGACTCATTTCGTGGTGACTGGCCCCATTTGGGGTTGTTGTCTTTATACGTCAAACAACATACATCAATATTTAGTGAATTTGTACATACACCATGTAAAAGGCCAACGAGCAATAGAAGATATTTGCTGTAACCAGGTGATCAAAAAACATTTTGTTGGACAAAATAATAAAAGGTTGGCGGTTTCAATATTTTAAGTCAGTTAACCCTAAAAAGGCCGGGCTATTTGAGGTCTTAGTACGGCCGGGGGGGGGGGGGGGCATTATGCCCCCCCCCCCACCCCCTTAAGATCTCGGCCGTGAAAAGGCCGATCTCCGCAAAAAAATTGCACGCATGTCAAGTGAAGTGTATAGAATAATATGATAATTTCAATTTTTTTTTAAATTCACTCATTTGCATATTTATGGTAATTTATGCAAATTAGGTCATAAAATCACATTTTTACCCATAAATCATATATTATTCACATTTAAGCATTCTTTTTCACCACATATATTCATTAGATCATTTGGAATAATAATACGACAAAAAAAATTGGAAGAGCCAGCTTATTCCTTATGTTATCTCTTGTTTTGATAATTTCTTATGTATTTCATTGCTTTTTTAACTTATGTATTTTGTTGTTTTTGTTGTTTTATTTCATTTCTTACTAGAATTTAACTATTTTTACCCCAAAACAACCACCTTAACTTTAAACAAGACTCAATAACCAATGTTTGATCTATTTTTGGGAAAAATGACATTTCCTTATGTTTTGTACACAAATCACAAAAATGAGCGATTTTCGGGCTGACATGCAAAAACAAAAGGTCACGTGACCTTGTAACTGCAGGTCTGATTTTCAACAAAAAAAATTAAAGATGCGCAAGGCTCGAAAGAAAAAAGTCAGCGAGCGGCGGGTCGCCATCCATATGTGTTCCCGAACAATCGGGAAAATCTAGGAGGGGGGGGGGGGGGGGCCATAATGCCATAATGCCCCCCCCCCCCAGTTTTTTAAAATAATGATAATAATTTTGTTCTTGAATTATCTATTGTAAATCTTTCAAGCACATAAGAAATTTGTTTTTCAGTATTGATTCAGAACACATCCGTTATCCGCCCTATGCTGGATATCCCACTCACAGTAAACAATAAAGTATCAGTAATTATGAATTTGATTAATCTGTATAATAACCATCAGAGCGTCGTTTCACGGAACTGTCGAGTAATTAGATCGCTGACGTCCCATTGAAACGCGTGTATTAAGATTGAGACGCGTTTCAATAAGATGTTGGTGAACATGTACTTATGACGGCTTCGTGAATCGATGCCTATAGGTTCACGGGTCTACTGGTGCGACGCTGGAACCAAAAAAATCGAGTCCGTCGACCTTTGGGGTAACGACAGAATGGTTCATCTGGCGACGTCGACGATGAATCCTTGGGACCTAGCAGTAGTCGACGACAGTATAATATGGACGGCTTATAGACAACTTGGTATAACTTCAACCAACAGAAGCAGCGATTACAATTACTACTACCACAGCACTTTCTCAAATGCAAATGGCATACACGTGTATCGAGGTTTGTATCTGATTCGTATTTCGAATACACCGTCATGAGAGTGGCGTATCCAGGGGAATGTAAAATCTTAAGAACCCATATTCAATATGATATTCAAATTTTAAATCCGCTTTTGTTCAAAATACGGTGCATTTTAACTATAGTAATCCCAGGTCTACCTTTTCTCTTTGTTAAACGTGATCTTAGACCTGGGGTTGGGTTTAACTGAAATAGAGTAAAGGATGGACCGTTGATTGCAGAAAGAAAAACTAGAATCAACTGTTGACACTCTCCACCAAGGTGAAGTAAATGGGTATACGGTAGGAAGAATTTCTGCGTCTTATCATGGTAGCACGCTTAAAGCCGGGGTAATGATATGACACCAGGACCCTCCGGAAGTTAATTGATGGTAGGCCTAAATAATAAGTCTCTCTTAAATTTGCATAGGAATTCCATCATGAAAGCTATTATAATTATTTTGATTCAATATTATAATATAACTTCATAAGTTTGGATAGAAAATTGCCTTTTGCTACGTCGTGTTTTTATTTTTTTCCTGTCATCATAATTTGCATAATTTGCAGAAGAAATGCCAACAACAACGGAAGTTTACAATGTTATAACTCACCCGGATTAGCTTGGTCAGTACCAAGCTAATCCGGGTGAGTTATAACATTGTAGTGGGGGCATTGTGGTAAATTGGTGAAGGCTCTTGACTCTCATAAGAGAGTTCCCTGGTTCGATCCTTCATATTTCCCTCTCGATCCATTTGTATTTAATGGATACCTACTCACTGCTGGGGTAAGTCGGGTAATACTAATTACATGGTCGGTAGGATGAGCGGTAATGTAATTGCTGTGACAACCTTGGGTAATAAGACCGAATCATTATTGCAATCGTAATCATTAACATTATCCTTATTATAATTAATACTATTATCATCAATATTAAAATGATTGTTGATGTTTTTATCATTTTATTAAGATACCTTTCTCACGATTAATGTAATCTTTTTCATGAAGCCACCCTAGGTTGAAGACATTCAGCTTCATGTTATACTTCGTTCTAGCTCCACTAAATACAGATTGAAAGTAAAAACTTAATTGAAGTGGATGATATTAAGTTAATTTTTGAATAACAGGACATCCATTTCTCGTGTTTGGTTGCAAATTATAAATCTTCTTCTAAAGTTATAATTAAATTAAAATGTATTATGAACTTTCAGAATTCTAAACAATATACAAAATTGTTTCGGATTATCAATTTCGGATAAAATGAATTAGAATTAAGAAGAATCCTTGGAAATTCCTAACGTATTTTGATTTCGTTTTTATCCCATACAGTCGCAATACCATGAAAGCAATACATTGGATTTTCTCTGTCTTCTTTTGCACCAAAAAAAATCCTTTAGTCTCAGTTGACTTTTTTTTCCCCAAAGAAGAGATTCAGCTTCATGTTATACTTCGTCCTAGCTCAACCAAATATTAAAATGAAGTCGACCTTAATTAAACTAAATGATACTTATTTGCATTGATCTGAATCGATTTGAAGTACAGCACATCTTTCTTTGGAATGTGATTGAATATCAGAAGTCTTCTTCTGAAATTATAGGATAATAGTTGTTTTATTGTCGGTAAGGTTTTGTAAAACATTTATCTAAGCTGTGTTTTTTTTTAATTCTCCATGAGAACATTGTGAATGAGATTGAGTTCTGGTAACGGAGAAATGTAATGTTCGAGATCATATTTCCACTTCCATTTAGAAATATATCCGAGAAGAAATGTCCATGAAAATAGAATTAAGTATACAAGCTCGGCAATAATCTTTCTTATTATGATATAGAGTTTTTGTAGGCCATCAAACACTTTTCGTCAAATGTCTTTAGTATTAAATGATAACTAGGAAAATACTAGCAACACTAAGCTGTTGTGACCCAGCACCAACTTATGAATACATTTTGCATTTTTACTTATGAAATGTAATAATATACAACAATATTGTTAGAGAATTTAAAAACAAATTAAAACAACCTTTTGTGCACGGTCAAACGTGTACAGAATAAAAAAGTGCAACCCTGTCCCTTGCGTGTTTCGAATGTGTGCGTTGTCGCTGCGCGCATATGATGCGAAGGCAACTTGAACATAATCGATTGGGACCGACTCCTATTAGGCGCCATGCATGAGGTTGCAAATACCTCAATTGTATCAGGGAGGTGAAAGAACAGGAGGCGAAACTCTTGTAATTTATTCAAACGCATTCTTGAGTTCTAAAGCGTAACAATGGGATGTGTAACATTCCACTTGGCTTTGAAGTTCCATGCTCCGAACCGCGCTTCCACTGCGGGGAATTTCGGAAGCCAGGCACCAGTTTTACATTTATTACAAAATATTAAATTACCGGCAAAATTACAGTGTAAATTAAAAACTTTATATGGGAATTTTATTGGGAATAGTGCATCAAACAAATTTTCAAATTTAGAACTCCGTCCTGCCTTTAAATTGTGTGCCAGAGTTGGTAAAAGAAAAATTACATCCTGTCAAAAACTCAATATTTTAGGATGATGCGCTAATTTGTGCATGCTTTAATGTCCCGTTATTTGATCCATGATTTACAATCTTCAATAACATTAAGTTTGCTAATGCGTGTTTTCGCGTGTTTTTTGTATTTTTCAAGTTTAAAAAAGAATGAAATTACACAAGTTTGTGTTCGCTTGTTCTACTCTTTACACATTCAACAATGGATGAGAAATCATTGGAAGGGACAGCGAACAGTTGCTGTGATACCATTTTCTGATGTAGGAATTCTAAATCCTAAAATTCCATGCACTCTTTTATCTCACCACCTGGTCAACAGCTGCAGATTAGCGCATAACTTTCCGGCGGCTTGGAGCATGGGGTCAAAGGAGAACGGCTTGATTCAAGTCCTTCTCTATCACGTCCCTGATTGTATATAACCAATATTGCATACATTTCTTTGTTTGATATAACATATATTCAAATCGTTCCTTTAGTATTTCAACCTCAGCCTGCTGCCTCGGTGAAGTATAACATTACTCGGAAAATTCTAAATTTATCGGTTCATTTATTTTGTTATATCGAACGCCGGAGCATGCAATATTCTTATAATATGATTGCATCTTAGTAATCCGAATGCGAAATATGTGCCACTCTCCACCAAGGTGTAGTAAATAGGTACCTGGTAGGAATCTATTCTTTGGGTGCTTTGAGCGCCGTAGGGCAGCTGGGCTAAAGCCTGGACAATAATAGTACTTTACAGGCGACGTGAGTGAGCCTATGCCCTGTGATGGATAAGTGCCCAATATAAATGTAGCTAGTACTCGATGTAGTAGTCATAGTAGTACATATAATCTAAATATACTAGAGTTTGACGCCATCTAAAATATATATTCGAATTGGATGGATTTTGCAGTTAGAATATTATGGATGAATAGGTAATGAAGTAAAATTAATCGACTTTAGTTTCGATTCTCCCTCCGCCTCATTTTACCTACTTATCCGTAACCATTTGTATGTATCCTCTATTTCACTTATATTAAAGATTCCACAACTAGCCCGATCCTAACTGAAGCACCTAGTACTGGTAAGTCTCTGTAAAATGACTTGTACCATGACTTCCTTTTATTAGGATTGTCTAGATTGTTGCGTCGTGTTTTTTATCTTGTTGATATGAAATCCAAGTGTTTTCACACGACATAACTTTCTTGATCCTCCAATTGTAATCCGTAAATGAATGATCTCTAAATGTCTTATTCAATCCGTACAACAAGAGATTTTTGAATGAAATAAATGGATAAAAGACTTATGTTGTCGGGAACCATTTCAAGGAATCGCCCATTGATGTAGACACTTTAAAATGTCGAAAGTGGCATCTGACTGCTATATTGTCCAAAACCCCAAACCGTCATGAACGTGGTTCAGAATGAAAGGCCTACTGTACTAAGTATAGATCAGAAGTTTAAATTTAAAAAAATCCTTTTGCTCGGTCGTGTTTCATTTTTTCCTGTCATCATACGTTGCAGAAGAAATGACAACCACGGAAGTTAACAACCCTACTACTGACCAAGCTGATCCGGGTGAGTCATAACAATGTAGTGGATGCACTGTGGCACGTTGCTGAATGCTCTTGACCCACATACGAGAGTTCCCGGGTTCGATCCTTCTTCAGTTATTACATCCTAAGACAAATGGTTTTGCCTTCATATTTCCCTCTCGATCCATGTGTATTTAAAGGATACCTACCACTGCTGGGGTAAGTCGGGTAATACTACTTACCTGGTCAATAGGATGAGCGGTATTGTAATTGCTGTGGTAACCTTGGTAAATAAGACCGAATCATTATTTCAATCGTAATCATTAACATTATCTTTATTATAATTATTACTATTATCATCAATAATTAAAATGATTGTTGATGTTTGTATCATTTCATTAAGATACCTTTCTCACGATTAATGTACTCTTTTTCATAAAGCCACCCTTAGGTTGAAGACGTTTAGCTTCATGTTATACTTCGTTCTAGCTCCACTAAATACAGATTGAAAGTAAAAACTTAATTGAAGTGGATGATAGTAAGTTAATTTTTGAAATACAGGACATCCATTTCTCGTGTTTGGTTGCAAATTATAAGTCTTCTTCTAAAGTTATAATTAAATTAAAATGTATTATGAACTGTCAGAATTCTGAACATTATAACAAATTGTTTCGGATTATCAATTTCGGATAAAATGAAATAGAATTAAGAAGAATCCTTGGAAATTCCTAACGTATTTTGATTTCGTTTTTATCCCATACAGTCGCAATACCATGAAAGCAATACATATAATATTTTCTCTGTCTTCTTTTGCACCAAAATAAATCCTTTGGTCTCAGTTGACTCTTTTTCCCCCAAAGAAGAGATTTAGCTTCATGTTTTACTTCGTCCTAACTCAACTAAATGTTGAAATGAAGTCGAACTTAATTAAACTAAATGATAATAATTTGCATTGCTCTTAATCGATTTGAAGTACAGCACATCTTTCTCTGGAATTTGTTTGAATATCAGAAGTCTTCATAAAAAGGTATAGGATTATAGTTGTTTTGTTGTCGGTAAGGTTTTGAAAAACATCTATCTAAGCTGAATTTTTGTTTAATTCTCCATGAGAACATTGTGAATGAGATTGAGTTCTGGTAACGGTGAAATGTAATGTTCGAGATCATATTTCCACTTCCATTTAAAAATATATCCGAGAAGAAATGTCCATGAAAATAGAATTAAGTATACAAGCTCGACAATAATCTTTCTTATTATGATATAAAGTTTTTGTAGGCCATCAAACACTTTTCGTCAAATGTCTTTAGTTTTAAATGATAACTAGAAAAATACTAGCAACACTAAGCTGTTGTGACCCAGCACCAACTTATGTATACAATTTTCATTTTTACTTATGAAATGTACTAATATACAACAATATTGTTAGGGAATTTAAAAACAAATTAAAACAACCTTTTGTGCACGGTCAAACGTGTAAAGAATGAAACAGTGCAACCCTGTCCCTTGCGTGTTTCGAATGTGTGCGTTGTCGCTGCGCGCATATGATGCGAAGGCAACTTGAACATAATCGATTGGGACCGACTCCTATTAGGCGTCATGCATGAGGCTGCAAATACCCTCAATTGTATATAACCAATATTGCATACATTTCGTTGTTTGATATAACATAATATATTCAAATCGTTCCATTAGTATTTCAACCTCAGCCTGCTGCCTCGGTGAAGTATAACATTACTCGGAAAATTCTAAATTTATCGGTTCATTTATTTTGTTATATCGAACGCCGGAGCATGCAATATTCTTATAATATGATTGCATCTTAGTAATACGAATGCGAAATATGTGCCACTCTCCACCAAGGTGTAGTAAATGGGTACCTGGTAGGAATCTATTCATTGGGTGCTTTGAGCGCCGTAGGGCAGCTGGGCTAAAGCCTGGACAATAATAGTACTTTACAGGCGACTTGAGTTTGCCCTGTGATGGATAAGTGCCAAATATAAATGTAGCTAGTACTCGATGTAGTAGTCATAGTAGTACATATAATTTAAATATACTAGAGTTTGATGCCATGTAAAATATATATTCGAATTGGATGGATTTCGCAGTTAGAATATTAAGGATGAATAGGTAATGTAAAATTAATCGACTTTAGTTTAGATTCTCCCTCCGCCTCATTTTACCTACTTATCCGTATTAAACCATTTGTATGTATCCTCTATTTAACTTATATTAAAGATTCCACAACTAGCCCGATCCTAACTAAAGCACCTAGTACGGGTAAGTCTCTGTAAAATGGCTTGTACCATGACTTCCTTTTATTAGGATTGTCTAGATTGTTGCGTCATGTTTTTTATCTTGTTGATATGAAATCCAAGTGTTTCGCACGACATAACTTTCTTTATCCTCCAATTATCATCCATAAATGAATAATCTCTAAATGTCTTATTCAATCCGTACAACAAGAGATTTTTTGATGAAATAAATGGATAAAAGACTTATGTTGTAAGGAACCATTTCAATGAATCGCCCATTGATGCAGACACTTTAAAATGTCGAAAGTGGCATTTGATTGCTGTATTGTCTAAAGCCTCAACCCGTCATGAACGTGGTTCAGAATAAAAAGGGCTACTGTAGTAAGTATAGATCAACAGTTTAAATTAAAAATCCCTTTTGCTCGGTCGTGATTCATTTTTTCCTGTCATCATACGTTGCAGAAGAAATGCCAACAACCACAGAAGTTGACAACCCTACAACTGACAAAGCTAATCCGGGTGAGTCATAATACTGTAGTGGGGGCATTGTGGTATATTGGGCAAGGCTCTTGACTCTCATACGAGAGTTCCCGCGTTCAAACCCGTTCGTTTGTTACATCCTTAGACCTGGCGTTTTGCCATTTGATTTCCCTCTCGATCCATGTGTATTTGAAGGATACCTACCACTGCTGGGGTACATCGGGTAATACTAATTACATGGTCCGCAGGAAGAGCGGTTTTGTAATTGATGTGGTAGCCTTGGTAAATAAGACCAAATCATTATTGCTATCGTTACCATTAACATTATCATTATTATAATTATTATTATTGTCATCGTTATCATTATAGCTGTTGTTGTTGTTGTTGGTATCATTTCATTAAGTGCTAATTTGATATCTTTCTCACCATAAGGTTTATGTTGAAGAGATTCAGCTTCGTGTTATACTTCATTCTAGCTCAACTAAAGACTGAAATGAAGTAAAACATTAATTGAAGTGGATGATACTAAGTTCATTTTTGAATTACAGGACATCCATTTCTCGTATTTGGTTGAAAACTATAAGTCTTCTTCTAGAATCATAATTAAATTAAAATGTATGATGTTTCAGACTATCAATTTTCGGATAAAATAAAGTAGAATTAAAAAGAATCCCTGGAAGTCCCTAACGTATTTTGATTTCGTTTTTATCCCATACAGAAAGCAATACATATAATATTTTCTCTGTCTTCTTTTGCACCAGAATATATCCTTTGGTCTCAGTTGACTATTTTTTCCCCCAAAGAAGATGTTCAGCTTCATGTTATACTTCGTTCTAGCTCAACCAAATATTGAAATGATGTCGAACTTAATTAAACTAAATGATAATAATTTGCATTGCTCTGAATCGATTTGAAGTGCAGCACATCTATATTTGTAATTTGTTTCAATATTAGAAGTCTTCTTCTGAAATTATAGAATTATAGTTGTTTTGTTGTCGGTAAGGTTTTGGCAAACATCTATCTAAGCTGAGGTTTTTTTAATTCCTCCATGAGAACATTATGAATCAGATTGAGTTCTGTTAAGGGTGAATTGTAATGTTCGAATGATCATATTTCCACTTCTATTTAGAAATATATCACAGAAGAAATGTCCATGAAAATAGATAAAGTCTTGAGCAGAGCCTAACTCAATCTCAGGTTATGTCAAATAAGTCACGAGCAGTACAATACAGGGTCTATTGTCTACACTCTCATTATAGGCTCCTTGCTCAGACCCTCTGCCATGCGTTCCGTCAAGGTTTTGTGCTTGCAAGCTACTTAATGCACACGCGGCGTCAAATTAGTGACGCAGGACTGCGTTAGAGAGAGGTTAGGTATTTAACACACAATGTGAGAGTGACATCGCACTGAAAGTGCATTGCAAAATGAGCAGCACAAAACCATCGGTTGAATTATCGTGATAAAGTGGACCCCTTGCCTTCACAGGTTTCATTAGCACTGTTCATTAAATCTTCACTGGAAATCACACCATTCAGCAGACAAATAATTGTGTACGACTATTCTAACATTAAAAATACCAATTACCTATTTATTGTTTTTGATCACATGAACTAAACACTACTTTACTTTGAATTCACCTACAATTCATTTTTGTATTTCCATTCCGGAGAAAAAAAATGAAGAAACACATAACACATAAAATATTAATGTTGAAGATTTGAGAAAAAAAGTGATATGTGATTAACGCATTCAAAATGCAACTTCGCCATGTTAGGTCCATACATTGCAAGAACACTTAGTTCATATTTTGATTGTGAGCAAATATCCATTTGATATCTTCTCGCAGAGTCAGACCTGACTTGTGACAGCGTGTCAATGACGCTCATTATGGACAGATCACTTCTCGAGATCAGCGACGACGCTCGCGATGTCCATTTCGAAGACGAGTCTTGTGTTGGATACGACCACGACAGTCAGCATGTTGCGATCACCACCATGTACGATAGATGTGGTACTACGCAAGAGGTATGGTCAAGAAGTCTATATTTACCATTGATACATCACACAAATATTACTTGATGAGTTTCCAATTACTCTCATGAATCGCTGGTCCATTTTTCAGTGGTCGTGTTAATTATCTATATTTACGAGTGATCGTAGAAGATTATTTTCCATCGGTAATAGACGTATATTTTTAATTATATTCCACATACTAAGAATCTTGCTCTACGATTGGTCAAAAATAAATCACGTGATGAAAGATAGTTCGCCCATCATTGATGGGAGAAGAAAAGTTCGTTACACTCTGTAGATAGTACTACTATCTTCAGTGAAAGTGCGTTGCACTGTGTATATCGTAGTACTATCTACACAGTGCAACGCACTTTAATTGTATATGTTGCGTATTGTTCTCCTCTTTAAGCACTTTTAGTGTTAGTTCGCGAACCTTGTTCACACGCGAACTATGGTCACACCACCATACTGTATGTACTGTACAGTACGTATCGCAAACCGTTTGCTAGCTGTTAATTAGGTGATACGTATGAAATATACGTATCACCTTTTGATTTCGTCAAGATTTTTATTATTTATTTATTTATTATTATTTATTAGGTGATACGTAACGAAGTCTACGTATCACCTATTGATTTCGTCAAGATTTTTATTATTATTATTAGGTGATACGTAACGAAGTCTACGTATCACCTATTGATTTCGTCAAGATTTTTATTATTATTCTTCCTCGAATTTGTTCGCAGGATATCTCAAGACTGAATAAAGCCATTGTCATGAATCTTTCAATGATGATAGATCTTAGTCTTACTTAGAACTGTGTGACTTTTCAAAGACTCAAGGTCATCGTGACGTCATCCAGACGCCATTTTGTTAAAATCAACTTATGATCATATCTTCATAACAGAAAGTAATTTATCATTCATATTTGTTACGATCAAGGTCAATATCTGTCCTGTCAATTTCAGGTCAATAAATGTGCGCAAAAATGCGCGTACGCGTAAGTGCGCGCGTTAATGCGTGCGAATTTTTTTAAATTACTCAAAATCGTCTTAATTTTTTTTTGCATACGTTTCAGACCATTATAAGCATTTAATAAAAAATCACGCAAAACACGCATTTTTGGACGTTTTCGTTCGTCACGGCCGAACGAAAAATAATTCCTTGGCAAAAACTTTTGACAGAATATCCCTCATTTTTTTCCGAACAATTTCATACCATGTTTAGCTCTTTATCACTATTAATAATGGAATGAGCGTCCGTTCAAGTTAACCGTCCGCACGCGCGATTTTTGCAATACATAGCATATATGGGCAAAAACATGCCTATAAAAAGTCCAGTGGGATGAATAAGGACTGCCAATTTTTGTTTCATATTTAGATAGAGTATGAGTCGGAGGTATGATTTCATATCTCATTTGGCCATTACGTACATCTTGACGTCATCATAATGGCCTTGGAAGTCAAAATACAAAAATTCATATTATGACGTCATTATATTTATGGACAAATTAGTGCATTTCTCTCAATATTCATCAATTTTCTTCTATATTTTAATATATTGTAGTTGGGGCAATTGTCTACAAGATCAATACACTCTAAATTTCATTTTAATGACGTCATCATAGTACAAAATTCAATTCAAGGCCACATGTCAGAATTTTCTTAATTTGCGTGTTATGTCTATGGAGGGTGAATTTTGTCCACATTATGAATCTACATGACATCAATCTTTCAGCACTATCTCGCTCATTTGTGCTCTATTCTCTCCCAGATTCTGGTATGTTATAGCTGAGACCATGGGCTATAAAAACAGTGTACTTTGTTTTTCGATCAGATGTTGGGATCATATCGAAATTTTCAATCGAAAGTTGAAATTGCAAATTTTGAAGGAATCATTAGGTGATGCGTACAAAGTATACGTACCATTAGGTGATACGTACGAAGTCTACGTATCACCTATTGATTTCAAGATTTTTCTTTATTAGGTGATACGTAACGAAGTCAACGTATCACCTTTTGATTTCGTCAAGATTTTTCTTTATTATTCTTCCTCGAATTTGTTCGCAAGATATCTCAAGAATGAATAAAGCTATTATCATGAAACTTGTAATGATGATAGATATTAGTCTAACTTAGAACTGCGTGACTTTTCAAAGACTCAAAATCACCGTGACGTCATCTAGGCGCCATTTTGTGAAAATCAACTCATGATCATATCTTCATAACAGAAAGTCTTTCCTCATTCATATTTGTTATGGTGAAGGTCAATATCCGTCCAATCGATATCAGTTAAACAAAAACGCGCATGCGCGTATGTCCGCGCGTAAATGCGCGCGCAAAATTTTAAATTGCTCCAAATCATCTCAAATTCATTTTGCATACGTTTCATGCCATTATATGCATTTTATTTAAAAAATCGCGCAAACGCGCATTTTCGCGCGTTTTCGTCTGTCACAGTCGAACTCAAAATAATTACCAGTCAATTTTTTTGGACAGGATATTTCTCATATTTGTCCGAACAAATTGATACCATGTTTATCTCTTTATCACTATAAATAACGGAATGAGCGTCTGTTCAAGGCATATGCGCGAGTGTTGTGATACATAGCATATACTGGCAAAAACATATGCCTATAAAAAGTCCATTATAGCTCTTTGGGATGCCTAGAGACTCCCCATTCCTCTTTCATATTTGGATAGAGTATGAGTAGCAGATATGATTTCATGTCTCATTTGGCCATTAAGTACATCGTGACGTCATTATAATAGCCTTGGAAGTCAAAATACGAATACGCACATTATGACGTCAGCATATTTATGGAAAATCGAATGTATCGCTGTAAATATTGATCGATTTACTTCTAAATTTTGATATGTTGTAGCTGAGGCAATTTTCCACAAGATCATTACCAATATTTATTCATTTTGATGACGTCATTATGGTGAAAATTACGATTAAAGGCGACATATGTCAGATATTTGCTAAATATGCGTGTTATGCCTATGGGAGGTGATTGATACTACATTCCAGTCTAGACTTGTTCATTATGTTGCGTATGTAGTGCTTCGAAATATCAGTTCAATGATTGGTAGGCTCTGCAATCAGGGCGAAAATTTGAGCTAGTTTAGTAAATAAATAGTTTAATCATATACACTCAAAAAAAAAAAGTGCTAAATTTAGCACTTAAAGATTCAATTTTAGCACTTTTTAGGAGCTCGCATAGTGACTGCACTCGAAGTGCTGAGTTAGCACTTGCACCCGGGCTACTTTGCTAGCACCCAAAGGAGCTGACTGTTGTGCTAAATTTAACACTTAAAGATTCAATTTTAGCACTTTTTAGGAGTTTGCATAGTGACTGCACTCGAAGTGCTGAGTTAGCACTTGCACCCGGGCTACTTTGCTAGCACCCAAAGGAGCTGACTGTTGTGCACTTAAAGTGCCAAGTTTTGCTCTCTTTTGGGTGCTAGCAGAATAGCCCTTGTGCAAGTGCTAACTCATGCGTTGTTTGACATGCCCCATCTACATTTGGTATGTGGTCAAGGTGGATGTCCTTCGTCATTTACCACTTTTAACTCTTACAGGAAACATTTATTAAACCAACATCCACAAGAAGAACCTGAACCTGAAGTTGTACAGGGTATGGAGGGTCTAGTTGATGCTGATTTGGGTGTTGCTGTTGGTGAAGTGCATAATCCTGCAGCAGATGATGCATTTGATGATGATGATGATAGGATAGGCCTACTACAAGAACAAGATGGAGCAATGCATAATGACAGTACAAGACACTATGAATATGACAGACAATGAAAGCGGACAAAATATACAGTTCCTTAGGTAGACAAAGGAACATCCCTTCACTGCTATTATGTAAAAATGTGTAGAACAGGTGTCACATGCATATTCACCTGTTCTACACATTTTACATAATAGCAGTCAAGGGATGTTCCTTTGTCTACCTGAGGAACTGTATATTTTGTCCGCTTTCATTGTCTGTCATGTTCATAGTGAGACCAGCTGCATTTTTCATTGGTTCTCTTTTATCAAACACCAACATGACCCATGCTATGACAAACAGAGTGTTATCTGCTGCAACAGCTTTGAATACTGATGTTGTTGACAGTTTAAGGAGCAAAGTTATTCAGACTTTTGAGGCCTTGGGTATTGACCTGGAGAATGAAGAATGTAAGAATCTCTTAGCTGAATTTGATTCAAAAACAAATATTCACAAGGTAACAGCTATTATACTAACCGACCAATCAGATCAGGTTATGCAGTCAGCACTCGATGTTAAATGCTGCATATTGTTATAGCACTCGTTTTCTGCACTCAAATATTCAGCACGTTTCGGTTTCCTTGTTAAAGTTAACCCGTCAAGTGCTGATTTTGGCACTTCAAGTGCAGAATCTCACTCAGCACCCAACATTTAGCACCTCAGTTTTTTGCGTGTAACAATTCTCTATCGAATACCTAAAGGGGGCGCTATACCACATTTAATCATGGTCATCGTCATTTAAAACCAAAAAAATCATCATCATCAATATCGTCATCGTATTCATGAATATTATCATTAGATCATCATCGGCACACTTTCATGATACAAAAATAGCACGTATCACCTAATTTGTCAAAGTGACGAATTAAAGTCTAGTTATTATTTATTATTCTTCCTCGAATTTGTTCGCAGGATATCTCAAGATTGAATAAAGCCATTGTCATGAAACTTTCAATGATGATAGATCTTAATCTAACTTAGAACTGCGTGACTTTTCAAAGACTCAAAATTATCGTGACGTCATCCAGGCGCCATTTTGTGAAAATCAACTTATGATCATATCTTCAAAACGAAAATCCATTTCTCATTCATATTTATCATGATCAAGGTCAATATCTGTCCAATCAATTTCAGGTCAAAAAATGCGCGCAAAAATGCGCGTACGCTTTTGTCCGCGCGTTTACGCGCGCGAAATTTTTTAAAATGCTCCAAATCATCCCAAATTTTTTTTACATACGTTTCAGGCCATATGGAGCATTTGATAAAAAAATTACGCGCACGCACATGCGCGCGCGTTTTCGCGCGTACTGGCATTTTGCAACATAGAATCGCCGATTTTTTTCTGTCATCACATTTGGTACATTTTTCCAAGCATTTTGATAATTTGTTCACCTTTTATTAACACAATGAGCGTCCGTCAAAGTTCACAGCACGCGCGGATTTGCGTTATCTTTATCCACAATACATGGGCAAAAACATGCCTATAAAAAATTAATTGTAACTCTTTCGAATAGATAGAAAATCCCAATATTTTTTCATATTTCGATAGATTATGAGTCGGAGATATGATTTCATGTCTCATTTGATCCTCAAGTAAGTCATGACATCATCATAATGGCCTCCAAACTCAAAATTTCAATTTGCATATTATGACGTCAGCATATTTTTGGAAAATTAATTGTATCTCTGTCGATATCGATCAATTTTCTTTCAAATTTTGAAATGTTTTAGGTGAGACAATTTTCTACAAATGCAGTATTCACAATTTTTATTTTTGACAAAAGTATCATGGTGTATTTTTGCGATTAAAGGAGGCATGTCAATTTTTCACATTTTGCGTGTATTCTCTATGGGACATGACTTTTTCTCAAAACTGGATTCTACACTCCTGTGTTTCGCGAGCAAAATCTCCGTTGTTTTAGCTTCGTTTTCGCTGAGCTTCGGATATGTTGTAGTTGAGACAATGAGCTATCACAAGTGTGCCCTTTATTTTTCGATTAGATGCCGGGATCATGCTTATATTTCACTGGCAATGTAGGATTTCAGAATTCCATTTCCCGTTTACGTGTAATCGCTATGGGAGATGTTTTGGTATATCGGTAACGCACTTGACTTCCAACCTCGAGATCCCTGGTTCGAGTCCGGGTGTCTCCAACAATTTTTTCTTCACTTTTTTTTTCCTTTTGACCTTCACTGTACCATCTCCTTTGATTATTTAAACACGTAGAATCGCAAATAATGTCATAAACAACCCTTTTTACGTTATTATTTCCCTATTTTCACTTAATCCATTACTTTTTGCATGTAATCCCTATGGGAGGTGACTTTTTTTCTCAAATCTGGAGTCTACATTCCTGTCTTTTGCGAGCAATATCGCCGTTATTTCTGCTTGGATTTTGTTGATTTTTGAGTATGTTGTAGCTGAGACAAGTTTCCACAATAATTATGAAGACTATCTAAGAATTATCATGACGTTATCATAGTCAAAAATTCAAACATAGGTGACATGTCAATTATTATATATAACAATCCTCAATCGAATACCTGAAGGGGGCGCTATACCACTTTTATTCATGGTCATCTGGAAGGCATTGTTCTCAATTGCATCTATCTCTCTCTCTCCTCTCTCTCTCTCTTGCTCTTTTCCCTCCTCCGCTCATGTTCTGCCCCTCTCCTTTTTTGGTCTGTCTCTGCATCTATCTATCTCTCTTCTCTTTCACCCTCTCCCTCTCTCTCTCTCTCTCTCTCTATCTTGCCTTGCCTTGCCTCCCTCTTATTAACTTGGTCTGTCTCCCTCTGCCCTACAGTTGAAACTTGACTCATGAATAGACCATAATGGAGTAGTAAACGAAAGATAAATCGTGAAAATGCGTTCTTCATTATGTTACACATGAGCATACGTATCACCTAATTCGTCAAAGTGACGAATTAAAGTCTAGTTTATTATTTATTATTATTCTTCCTCGAATTTGTTCGCAGGATATCTCAAGACTGAATAAAGCCATGTTCATGAAACTTGCCATGATGATAGATCTTAGTCTAACTTAGAACTGCGTGACTTTTTAGAGAGTCAAAGTTATCGTGACGTCATCCAGGCGCCATTTTGTGAAAATCAACTTATGATCATATCTTCATAACGGAAAGGAATTTCTCATTTATAATTATCATGAACAAGGTCAATATTTGTCCGGTCAATTTCAGGTCAATAAATGCGCGCAAAAATGCGCGTACGCGTTTGTGTGCGCGTAAACGCGCGCGTAAAATTTTAAATTGCTCAAAATCGTCTTAAATTTGTTTTGCATACGTTTCAGGCCATTATAAGCATTTCATAAAAAATCGCGCAAAAATTACCCTCAACTTTCTTTAACAGGATATTCCTCATATTTTTCTGAACAATTTGATACCATGTTCAGCTCTTTATCACTATTAATAACGGAAGGAGCGTCCGTTGAAGATAAATATCCCTGCGTTCTAGCTCATGTATTACATAACATATATGGGCAAAAACATGCCTATAAAAAGTACATCGGATGAATAAGGACTGCCATTTTTTTTCTTCATATTTAGATAGAGTATGAGTCGGAGATATGATTTCATGTCTTATTTGGCCATTAAGTATATTTTTACAAAATCATATTGACCTTGGAACTCAAAATACGAATTTGCATATTAGGACGTCAACATATTTACGGAAAATCATTGTATCTCTGCAAATATTGATCAATTTTCTTCTAAATTTTGATATGTTGTAGCTGAGACAATTCTTCACAAGATTATTAGCAATATTTATTTATTTTGATGACGTCATTAGATTTTTGCTTAATATGCGTCTGATGCCTTTGGGAGGTGATTGATACTACATTCCAGTCTAGACTTGTTCATTATGTTGCGTATGTAGTGCGTCGAAATATCAGTTCATTGATTGGTAGGCTCTGCAATCAGCCGAAAATTTGAGCTTGTTTAGTAAATTAATAGTTTAATCATATAACAATTCTCTATCGATTACCTGAAGGGGGCGCTATACCACTTTTAATCATGGTCATCGTCATTTAAAACCAAAAAATCATCATCATCAATATCGTCATTATCGTATTTATGAATATTATCATTAGATCATCATCGGCAAACTTTCATGATACAAAAATAGCTTACGTATCACCTAATTCGTCAAAGTGACGAATTAAAGTCTAGTTGATCACTTGTTGCTCTAAAATGACGGAAGAAGTGAAATGTTTCCGATGTGGAATATAAACCCAAAAAATCACCTTTTGGTTTCAGGCGATGGCAAACTATCACTTCCTCGGCGATCTGAATTTATACGCTATCTTTCCTCAGCTTCGCTTCAGAAAGATAGCTACATCCAGATCGCATCGGAAGTGATAGTTTGTCCCATCACCTTCACCAACGGTAATTATTAGGTTAGTATCGTCTAGAGGATCACAATTCTAACATCTGTATCATTATGATAGTGGCTAGATGAATTACACTACATGGTTATGATCATAGATTTGGGGAAAACCATCTTTTTTAGATGCATCTATTTGGGTCCAAGACCCAAGGTTGAAATTATTTCAAAAAACATATTAAAGCTGTCTGTGAAGCCAAAATATTTTCTTTCCTTTTCTTTTAAACACGATATTCTCAGCCCAAAGGCCCACATTTTTAGAGTCGATTTATACGTAAAGCCTGGAATAGACCACCGATGTATGGGTGGCAATAAAGGCCAAAGACGAACAAAAAGTTATATTCTTTGTCTTTATTCGTACTCTATTGATAATTCAATTGTTAATTCAAATTGTTCACCCTTTTGACAGACCATAGTAAATCAGAGGTTTACATTACTGTTGAGGTTTTATATCACTTTCGGCCTTGTAGAAGTGTAGTAGTCTTCTAGATAACGTCAGTTGATTGTGGACCACAAGGTACAGGTGAGAGTCCCCGCCATAGCACTAATGTCTTATGGAAAACACCTTTAATCTACATTTGCTACTCTCCAGTTAGATGGTTACCCGGTACGAAGAAACAATTTATTAATATGTTGTTATCATGATTATTGTCAACAATGATAATATTATCATCATCGGTAGAACAGCTCAAACGGTACACTTTTACTTGTTTATCTCCATCATAACAGTTTCTCTATTAACATTTTCCTTTAATATGCCCTACCCCCCCCCCCCATCAATACCCGCAGCAAGACGACAACTACATAATATTTACCAACATGGTGACGTATTACAAGCCTCGCCCTGAAAATGGAACTAATGAGCTCATTACCAGAGAACACTATCTTCATATCCCTGTTACTTGCTACCTAGAGAGGACACAGGTGTTGGAAGAGTCTTTCTTGCCTGAAGAAAACCTTTATGTCTCCGAAAAGGTGAGGATTCAATTACGTTGTAGCTTAGGTAAAGCGAATTCTGATACAAGTAACGTTCTATGTTAAACTTTGTGGAGATGTCGTAAAATAGTAGTTCATTCACTTGGCTATAAATCCAAGGGTTGAGCGTGCTAATCCCAGCTCGGCACTAATGTCGTTCGGCAAGAATAGTGTAATCATGTTCCAGAGCCAGGTGCACGACAGCGTGAGGACATTCACTATGAACATGACAGACAATGAAAGCGGACAAAACATACAGTTCCTCAGGTAGACAAAGGGACATCCCTTCACTGCTATTATGTAAAAATGTATAGGTGCCACATGCATATTCACCTGTTCTACACATTTTTACATAATAGCAGTGAAGGGATGTTCCTTTGTCTACCTGAGGAACTGTATATTTTGTCCGCTTTCATTGTCTGTCATGTTCATAGTGATTTGCGCTAAATAGAATTACCGAAGTGTGACGTCATACTGGCCAAGTTGTAAAGGTTGCTGGTTCCAAACAACTGTTGTGCTAAACAATAGTCTAGTGATCTACTGAATTCGCCCTTACTCCATCCCGTTGCTTGAATGATTTTGCGGTTAACCTCATGTGCAGCCTCTGTTGTTTAGAACCAGTCACTTTGACAACGGCCGGATATGGCATTAGCACTTCGGTACTCTATAAGAAGACACCGATATTTTGTTTATTATTACTATGATTATTATCACTTTTATACTATCAATATTATTATTGTCAATATTATCATTATTATTATTTCGACTCCTCCTGAGTGCTTACATACTTGAACGAGCTTCGAAGGCCACATTAAGTTTGTCACTTTAGATCTAGGTTTAATAAATGGATATTAAATACTGGGGTAATAATAACTGTATTGCCCGTAAAAATAGCATTGGACCATAGGCAAATAAAACCACTTTATTATTCATTATCAACCTTTCATTGAGGGTTCAGTTTTGATAAAGTTTGGAAATAAATTGCGAATTCTCATGCATGTCACATGATAATTGTTATTGTAGTATTTATTTCATATTTATAATTATGTTAGTTTATATGACTCGATCAAACTTTGGTGGTAAATTGTTGTGTCCCAATTAGCAATTATTTCTGTCTTAGACACACATATAATTTGAAATATCTCTCTCTCTCTCTCAAATGTGTACTCATTTTCTAGAAAGGGTATGGTGATTTCTCGCTAAACCTAGACCGGTATACAAACTCAGGCTTCTACCAACCTACCAACGATTCCGGCGAAGTTACGCTCGGCACACCGCTATACTTCGGCGTCCGCCTGACGTCCGTCACGAACCTCACGCTTCTCATCGAGTCGTGCTGGGCAACGAGCTCGCCGGACCCAGGGGACGATCACCGCTATAATATCATCGAGAAAGGGTGGGTTATTTTTTGTCTACATTTGCTTAATCAGTTTTTTATCTGACTCTGTTGATTCTTGGTTGAAATATACCGATTGAGGCTGAGCTTTTTTTCCAGCCTTTCTTGTGTTTATTTTGTTGTTATTGTTTTTTTGTTTTGTTTTTGGAGGATGGGGGGTCGCAGACTCTTGCATTTCATCCACTAAGTAAGAGCAGTGCACCTCCTCTCATGAATGGACACACACTGTGCCATTCATAAGGGGTGGACTAGCTATGGGTGTCTAGGGAGCTGCACCTTTACGGGCCGCTCGATATGATGCATTGAGGGCCGGTCGATTTGTGCTCTGATGGCCGGTTGATATCTAACCTAGAGGTTCGGTAAGAGGGTTCGCATCGAAACTCTCGACCGCATTCCAGTCCTAGTCCGCCAATGCATTAGCCTAACGTTCCAAAATGCACGACGTATAACACTATAAAAGCCAATTTATTTCGATACATGTATTTGTGTTTTGCAGATGTGCCGTGGACAGCACAACAGTCATCTACAATTGGGCCTCCCCAACTTTCAAAGGATTCAGTATCGATGCTTTCACCTTCATTGGCGATAACGACGAGGTGAGTGTCGACAATGGTCCTTTGTACCCCTCGTATCCGTTGCACCTGATGTGTCATTAGGGACTTTTAGATTTGCACGACAAGAACGTAGACTGCTACGTGGACATCCTTTTAAGGCAATGTGACATCCTTTTAAGGCACTGGCAGTGCCCGGCAGTGTGCCGTCCACGTTCTCGTCGTGCAAATCTAACAGTCCCGATTTTACTGACGTAGTACTGTGTTAGTGATTATAATGGCCCTGATGCGGCGTGTGAGAGTGACAAATGTTGATTCTGAAATCAACGGTAAGCTTAACTTTATAATACCCCCACCAGTACGGTTTACGTACATAAACGTCGAAGACCTAGGGTTAGAGCAGGAAGCTGTAATAAATGGAGATCCCGTCCAAGAGGCCCCTTTGAAGCCATCCGTGGCACCGCGCGTCTTTCGTTTCCCCTACCGTAATCCCCTTAATCCCTCTCCGAGACCATACAGCTCCCTAGTGGCTCTAAGTCCTCCCGTTCCACCCACAGCCCAGGCCAGCAAACACGGCGGCTTATGCGTTGCCGGCCCGTACTTGGGGTGAAAAGTGGTGATGAATTGACAACTTCTAACCATCGTCCAACAAATGCGCAAACATATAACACAATTTCATTTAGTTCTTTAGGGAGATAACCCTTTGGACTACCTTCCTAGCTATATACAAATTTCGGAAATTTTCGGAAAATGTCAATAATTAGATGAGAAAATCATGATGATAAAAACCTTACATTCGCTCCAACTCACGATTTCCTTGGTCAATTTTGCTGGTTGAAATGGTTTCGTCTTCAGTAGAGCTATCCGAACACGTAAAAAGCATTTGATAACCAAAATAAAGTTTCATTGGTCATATGTCGGGAATTCTGTATTTTATATGTTATAGCTAAATACATCTTCACTGAACATGGCTTAATTTGTCGGTGCCACGCATGTCTTCAAAGCTCGATGCCTGCATATTTTTACGACCGAGTGAATAGAGAACTTCGGGAAGCAGACGGCGTTGCGTAACATTTCGTAATATTTGGAATACTAGAGGGGAACTGTGCACTGATAATGACAGCTGTAGATGGATTTGATGGCTGGAGAGGGTTACATTTCTTTTTGTTAAGCCAACTTAATCTTGAATATCTTTTCCTCGGGAAATTCTTTCGAGACGGAGTCTCCATTCATTACAGCTTCCTGGTTAGAGTTAGGGTTAGGGTTAGGAATAGGATTCCCAATACGAAAATCCAATTGAACACCAATTGAATTTTCAATTGGTCTTTAATGGGACTTTAATAGGATTTCAGTTGGTTTCAAGTGGTCCAGATTGGCCCTGTTAGACCAATTGGCCTAGGCCCCATTAGACTTTAATGGGACCTCAATTGGTTTCAATTGGACCAATTGGCCCTATTTTGGACTTCAATTGGTCCAATTGAAACCAATTGAAAACCTTTTATAAGTATAATGGGGCCGATTGGTCCAAATGAAATCCCATTAGTCTAATGGGGCCAATTGGTCAAATTGAAACCAAATGAAATCCCGATTAGAGTCAAATAGGGCCAATTGAACCAAAAGAAACCAACATGACCGATAGAAATCAATAGGACCAATAAGACCAATATAACCCAATGGGACCTATAGAAACCACTAGGACCACTAGAAACCAATAGGACTAATAGAAACCAATAGAACCAATAAGACCAATATAACCCAATGGGACCAATAGAAACCAATAGGACCAATAGAAACCAATAGGTCCAATAGAAACCAATACAAACCAACGGATCTATGTATCTCATGCATATGCATTATTACTTTACACGTGTCACAGAAAAAGACATTTATCATGACTTGTTAAGCAAATTATGACAATGCACATCCATTTTGTGATTTGCATTTTCCTTCGGGAATTATTGACCAATAGATTATTTGTCTGATCATGTTACAAATACATTCACGTTTTAGCAATAGATATATTGATTATATGATTACTAACCAAGAAACAACATGTATGTTTATTCAAGATGTATGTACGAGCCAACATTTTTACTAAAGTTAATCTTAAATTCACTTCAAATAATCTTTGTGATGGGGTTAATGCAAATGAAATTAGAATATACCTCTTGGTGGACACTTGCTAATATCGATTATGAAGTATCAGTTTATCACTGATTCTTCTACCCGGGTCGATTTACCAATATAAGCCTAGTACTGATATGTGATGGCGATCGATTACCGGGGACCGATTGCCCGTTTGTTTCAATGTGGACCAATTGCCAGTTGGTTTCAATATTAACCAATTGCCAATTGGTTTCAATAGGTACCCATTGTTTCACTTTCCATGTACTTTGAATTGCCAATTGGGATTCAATGGGGACATGAAATGGGGATTCAATTGGATTTTCGTTTTGGGTAATAGGTTTAGTGCTACCTAAGAAACTTAAGTCTTCAGATTTAGCTTCATTGATGAAGCGTTGTGTAACCTACGAACGTCTGGTGGGGTTTTATAAAGTTGCTCCGAACGGTGCAAACAATTAGTGCAAGCGGAAGCATGGGCTACTTTACTTAACAACAGCCTCGATTAATAAGCACAGTAGCGCAGGTAATAACGCAATCGATGTGACAACTCATAGGCAGTTGGGGCTTTACTCTATGATCTACTGACGTAGGAATGCGTCAGGAACTGGAATAGTCTTTCATACGCCGATTGGGAAAGTCACCACACAATTACTGAATGCAAAATCATGGTGCAAAAAAATATTGACTTGAAATACCGTTGCACGCTAAAAATTCCTTCAGGTTCTTGAGTAATATGTCGAAATTAAGTATTAATTGTGCAATGGAAAATAGGTTTGTTTACTGGTATCAGTTTTTCTGTGTTATTAACTCGGAGACTCAGGGGAGGAGGGCAATGATAAGGTTTATCATAATTATGATGGTTTAATTTCTCTCAAGTGTGTATGTGCTAAGTGCTTGGTGGGGTTACAATTCGCACAGTACCGTATCGAGTTCTTACCATTATGTAAGAGCGCGTTCTCGAGGGTATAATTATAGAAGCAACATAGCTGGTTACCATGGTAAAAAAAATCTGGAAATTCTACTTGATCAAGGTGATAATGATCTAGTCGATAGATCTGTATTGACATATTTTTGTTTAACCATTTTGACGTAGACATTGCAATAGTCTCAATAATGGGCCGACCGCATCTTAAAATCACACAACACAACATTCCGGTGCATGGTTCCAAGTTCGAGTGAGGTATTTCTGCATGAAAATTAACCGTCCGGATGGTACGGGGAATCCTGTAATAAGATTAAATTTGTCAACCGTCCCCATACGCATTCACGAAGAGGCGGTCATTGGAACAGCACGTAGCTCAAAGTAACCGGGGACCTGTAAATATATTGCATGTCTCTGGTGGAACAATATCCCATACAAGAGGCTGATGCTTCAGTCACACCGATAAACCATCTTTAAACCGACTCCAAAACCGACTGATTCTTGACCATATAGGAGTAATTTAATATTTTCGTTCGGTCTGTAGTTGGTCCGGTGTCAGTCTTGTCGGTGTAACTTTTAAGGTATAAAGCTTTCGGTTGAGTAGGCCTACTGCATGATAAACAATCCTAGACGTAATGCAAGCCTTAGAACTACCGCAAAAACTATAAGATCATCGTAGTCTTATAGAAGGAAAAAAATGAACAAAACAAAACCGAAACAAAAAACGACAACAAAAATACTCCAAAACCACCGCATACTCTATATAAGATTCTCCTGTGATCACATTTTTAAAGAAATGGCAATCATATTGGATATTGCAATCTAATTAGACACCATCTTCCTTGATATAGGTTCTAAATAATGATAGAATACTGACAACTCAGAATTCTAGTGCACTTAAATCTTGTAGTTAGAATAAAAGCCGAATCAACTTCAAATCGTAGACAATCCTACTTCTGACGTCACTGCGATACTGAGCCGATTTAGCTGGTCCCTTCCCAAGAAGTCTTGAAATCCTTTGAAATTCAGATTTTATTAATCAAATGACTTTTCAGATCATATTCCATGAAATGATTTACAAGAAAATTCATATCAAATGCTATTTCGAGGGAGTGTCGTGGCCGAGTGTATTAAGTCGCTTGACTGGAGATGTGAAGGTCGATGGTTCCAATCCCGACACAGCACTAATATCATTTGGCAAGATATTAACCTGCACTTGCTACTCTCCACCCAGGTGTTAAATGGGTACCCGGTAGGATGCGACCATCATTGTAACGCCTGGCTTGATTGCTCCCCAGGAAGTGGAGATAGTGCACAAAGTGTGTGCGCGCAAGCCTTTAATCCAATGAGCGGGGTAATAGTTTATCTGTATAGCGCTTGGAGACATTGTGTAGAGTTCGGTGGGCTCTACATTCGAAGTGCGGGACTTTATTGTGAATTACGACAACTTATGATTAGCGTTAAACCATCTGTTATGTCATAAAGATGCTTTAATTTTCACCCTTTAAAGCCCCACTGTCCTACTTGTAGCTACTTGCTCCCTCTATATATAAAACTTCTCCAATCGGTGCATGTTGGTCCCCCATGATCCTCTATTTCTTATGTTAACTGAGAACTGAGTTGATGAGATAGCCACATGTCAGTGACCTCGCTGTGTGGTCTAATCCCTCCTAGCCACCCTAGTGTTGATAAGCTTTAACTTACTCTTCTTTCTCGAAACAGGTTTACGTCCACTGCTCAATCCTGATCTGTGACAACAACGACTCGGGCTCCCGCTGCGCTCAGGGGTGCATAGCACGATCTCGTCGCAGTCTGAAGAATACAGGCTTCCAGTCCAAACTCCACACCATCACGAACGGACCGCTCTCCGATGCCTCCCGCTCCCAAAGGGCTATGTTGCTTGATAGCGTTTATGATGTGTAATGATTCGCTTCGGCATGATCAGTTGACGCAGGTTTTTCGGTCAAATGTTTGGAGGAATCTGCTTTGACTGATTATATATCCCCTTCTTCAGTTATCGATCCCCTATTTCAATTCATTATTTCTTCTTCTTTTTGCCCGTAAAACTTAGAATTTCAGTGATAGCCAAACAAAAGTATATAAGAAACCTTTGATTAGAAATACGAAGCTTAAAATCAATGCGTATATACCTCTTTGAGTATGTGTTCTATGCTTTCCCTTAAATTTCTAGATAGATCTTCTCAAACTTAGTTTTAACTTCATTTTTCTTTTTTCATTTAATATTCGTAATGTTGTAGTCAATGAGAAATTTTAAACGGTGACATGTGCTTGTTTCATAATTTTTTTGCACATAGAACTTTGATTTTGTGTGATAGCCAAACAGGTATATAGAATTAAATCTAATTTAGCTTGAAGTAGGGAGCCTAAATAGAATGCATATACACCTGTATGAGTATGCGTTTAAGCTTTTCCATATAATTCTAGCAAGGTCTTCTCAAACTTAGATTTTTCTTCTTTTGTTCTTCTTTCATTTAATATTCGTAATGTTTAACTCACGTATTCAGTTGCGTTTTGTTCTATTGTCTATTTGAATAATGGCACATTCTCTCTACATCGTTGCTCCTCATCACAGAAGAAAAATAATTCATTTGCTCTTTGTGTTGGTATTAGTAGTGCGTAGGACTATAAATGTCACAATTTTGTTCTTTCTTGTTTTGTTTTGCTTCTGTTAAGTATAACTCGATCGCAAGACTTTCGAGAAATTAACTCAATATCGCCTTTCGAGATCACGTTCAGATATTTGAATAACGTCATTGTGATGTTCGCACACACTAAGGTGATGCACAGGGCTATTGAAATCGCTCTAGGTTGATTTCTCGAAAGTCTTTGCGCTCGTGTTGCATGTAGATCTTTCAGATAGGCTATAGAGATTGAAGGTAAAATGATTCGCCTTTTGATATGTGTTTACTTCGGTGCAATACGATGGGTTCTATTTTTCTCACCATTATCTGACGTCAAGTCTATCTTTTTCCGTCAACTTTCATTGGAATCGAAAAGAAAATAAATATGTTAAAATACATGTAATGTATTTTAAGATAATTCAAGAAGAAAGATGTCTTCCATTCTTCTAGTGATTAAATATATCTTATAATTATGTCTCGTTGAGCTCGTTTCTTAAACATGCTCTCACTATTTTACTGGTGTGTACTTCATTATCATTTTAGTCAACACCTTAGTTTTTAATACTGTGCCTCCAGCACCAGAGGTGACAACTTTAGCATCATATTTTTGGCTATTGATCGGTTCATCAACTGTTTTCATCTCCACACTATATGTTAAGGTTACCTAACTTGTAGACATGGTTAAACATTTTCACACATGAGTTGAAAACCTACACTGATTTTTGGATTTTGGATCTTCATACCGTACTATTGTTCAACCTAATGATTGACGTACAATAACAGCTATCGTGCAATAAGTCATCATTTATATCTCAGACTAAATGCATGTATTTGTTTTGTCACACAAAACATAATAGGTACGGAATGGAGAACTATATTATTTGTGTTTCCGTCACCAGGGTACTACTCCATTTCAAGCAGAGGAGTGGAAATCCATTCTTTTACTAGTCAAAATAGCGATTAATTCGTTAAGAGTTGAATCCAACCCGAATTATAAAGGAATCTCCTCCAATGTAGAGAATTAAAATACTCCATTGCGAGTGAATTAAACTACTCCTAAGTGTGGATTTTCACTCCTGTATTTAGAGAGCAGGTAAGGTCATGAATGATGTAGCCCTCTTTCAAGAACGAGACTGTCATGTTAAGAGGTGGGATTGTTTTCGTTTGATTGGCTACATTTTCTTAATTATTTCACTTATTGCTAAAGGAAATGTATTCACTCCTTATGTTACTTAGGCCTATACCATAAATAAATGTATTCATTCCTTCAAAATTCCTTATCTAATTAAGCTACTTTTAACCACCTTTCTTCAATTTTTCTCTTGAAATATGTACTAAGGCATATTAGTTGTTGGTTAATTAAAACATGTTCTACCTAAATCTGTTGTATGTGTCTTTATTAATGTGTGTACTTGAAGCAGACCTACCCCCGCCCCCCCCCCCTTATTCCCCCCTCTCTCTCTCTCTCTCTCTCTTTCTCTATCTCTCACTCTGGCTCTATTTCTCTTTTTTGTTTCTCTCTCTCTCTCTCTCTCTCAATCATTCAATATGTAATATACATGTATATGTATGTTTAGGTATGATAAGCTTCATCAGGCTACCGGTATTCACTTGTATGGTTCGTTCGCTGGACAGAAGAAAGAACAGGCAGTGTCCAATTGTGTGACGTTCTCATTCACGGTGCATTCGATCGTTTATCATCGTCAGGGACCTTCATTCAACCAGCCAATAATCTTCTAGATTTACTAGATGCTTCCAAGCTCTAGAACAGGCTCCTTCCTCAATTCAAATCATCACCAACAGGAGAACAAATTCAAACAGTTTTTGAAAACATATCTATTCTAAAACCATACGCATTCACTAAACTCACACTGTCTCTGCTTGGATGGCATCTTAAAGTGCTATAGGGGCGCTATATTAATTGCAACTATTTTTATTATTATTGAAGGAAACTCAGTTGTTTGATTTAAAATTACCTCCAAACCATCCACAAAATAAGCTTGGTGAAAAATAAAACGTTTTTAATCGAAATATGGTGTACTTTTTATTTACTTACTACATGTATGTCATCTGTTTACTCAACACTATATTAAGATATATAAAAGTATCGTGGTATAAATTTGAAATGCATTCATATACCGAGTGTTGCACACATTTAAAACACCGGGAAATAAACTCAACTTATAAAAAATAACAATACATTTTGAAGTGAAAAGGACATATAAATAGTACACACTCTGGGTAATTTCACAGTAACAGAATGATGCAAAACACTTATTTCCTCAACACCGAAATCTGCTAAAATAGTTTATGATTACATAGCCATTGGCAGACTAATCCGTGAAAGATTTCATCTTCACAGCTGACATGTTTTAACAAATTATGATAATTAATATCTGTGATAATAGATTGACACGAATATGTCTTTCTATAAAATTAATACACATCACAATCATCTTAACAAATATATTTCTCTTTATTGATATAATTTTCACTTTTCAAATCGACATTTCATTTGAAGGAGTGTTCAGCAACAATGTGAGGACACAGCAGTCGAATATAGGCAATTCTCATTGTATAGTCCTACTTTGAAAATATGGATTTACATGTACATTACATCTAATAAAGTAGGTTGCCAAAGTATTTGTGGCATCATTGCAAAACGGGGTAAAAATTTACAAACTCGATTTCTCATGCCATTAGAATCGTATCAAAGCATACTTTGTTAATGCAAAAACGAAATGATCAAATAAAAAAACACTCGACTGAAAAGGATTTTTTTTTAAATTGCAATAAGGAAAATTCCCTTGTGCCTCATCAATTGAAATGGATGAACATAACAATGATTTACTTCACAATCCACACAATATTTCTTTAGTTGATTTCTTAAGTGTATTCAATCATGTTAAAACAATACCTACCTACAAACATGCACGAAAGAAAATCTGATTCTTTAAAACGGATCTATTTCTAAAGAATATGATTTGAAAGTAATCGAGTTTCCACATTATCTTCATTGATTGTACATTCAAATAATGTCAATCTTCCTATAAAATGTGAGATAACACAAATATTGCACTAAAAATATGATAAACATGCTTTCTCTCACAGATATTTTCAGCCTTTTCACTGAATGAAAAAGGCCAATTTGTCTACAAAAGTAGCTTTTGTACTACATTTATCTAAAATTTCAGTTTGGAAATGGGATTCCACATATTCCTGATTCTCCTCACTCGCTAGATGATGTGTAATGTAATTTGAATGCAGCATAAGTTGGCTAACTGACATGGCGATTTAAATTCAATAGAATCGAGGGATTGCAATAATATCACAAACCCTTTATAGTATGTTACTGCATTTTAAAAAGATGACAATAGTAAGGTATTAAAAAAGAACAGACAAAAGACATGAAAGTGGAAATTTTGTACGTTCAAGTAATATTGTTATAAAAAAGGTCGGTTACAAAAACTACCCTCATTTGTATAATGTGTAAAGTAAGGTCATATGTAACTGCTGGATCGAGGCTGTCTTGCCCCAAAAGGGGCCAACTCCCCCACAATTTCATGGATATACTTGCCCGTAAACTTAATCTTAAGTTAGAAGACATTCTTAAGGTCATGATCGTAAAGAACGAGTGGCGTCAGAGAGTGAACTGCAAGATTTCTTATTTGCTTCTTTATTTCAAGAACGATAGCACTCCTTCATTGTGTAGGAACATGAGGTTACAATGTACATATTTTAATTGACCTTTGATGAGTGTGGTAATTATACAAACAGAGGTCAGAGGTTATCTGAGGTCATATGTAATGGTAACTCTAGGCATCGTGATCGAATACTACCTAAGAGGTGCTACAATGTTATCAGGTATATGTATACAAACCCATCACATCATCAGTGCTTAAAAGGCATTACCAGGGTATATAACATTGTACAAAATGTAAACATATATATGTACATATACTTCACATAAATTGCATATAGGTGAAGTACAGTCGGTCAATCAAATACACATAATTATCTTTTAAGTATTAAATAGCACCACGTGGGATATTGTATTTCCCCAACAATGGAAGAACCAAAGCAGTTACCTTGATTTTACATCATACATAATTCCCCTCTCTTTGACCATCAAGAAAAATCACAGTACAAGAAAATAAGATAAGAAAGTACACGTAGTAATCACACAATATCATGTACATACATGTATCTGCAAGTATGAATATCTATGACAAATAGGTGGCAATTTTAAGAAAATGCATTGATTGATTTTCTAAATGCTCCATTTACATATTTCACATCCCTTCAATAATGTCCCCTTTGTATTTCGAATGTACTGTGAAAATCAATTTGAAGTGTTGGGAATAATCAATTAGATTTAAGAGGAGTATTTTATCAACATCACTGGCTTGATACAGTAGAAATTTAGCAGGTATCTTTTGGTTGTCCAGAATTAAAGGAGGTAGAGAATGTATGAATGTTCCCCTAAATAACCCTAACGCAAATACAATGTTCGACAGTAGATGGCGACCTTCCTCCAATACTGCACCAGTCAGCAGAGGCACTGATACAATACTGGGGAAGAAAATAAGACAAGGTTCCTTCCAGCATCCATCGACAATGTTCTGCAGTGTCAACTAATTCCTTATTTTATTAAACTATTGTTAATGTTTCATGAACTCCCTTATGATTTGATGAGATCTATGTGGGCACCTTTATAATCTATTTCTTGCAGTTTATTATTTCTATAACAAAGGTTGCACCAAATGTAAAATCCGCCACAAGCAGGTATGGGAACATTTCCTGCAAAATGAACAATGGAGAGTTCAAGGTTGTCAAGAGCCCAGATGATCTTTTTGATCTGGGTCTGGATGACATCGACTACGGAGACTTCAAGCTCCACTTCCTAGCCTAGGCTAAATATACTCCTTATACAGTTAAACCGACTTCTTTATTATTTTTTAATAATGATAGATATTAATAATGATGAAGAATATACATTTGATGTATCCTCATACAATACTAGTCCAAGTGACTTTGACGGTACATTGCAAAACGTATTTGAAAATTCATTTAGTATCACTCATGTAAATATTAGATCATTAAATAAAAACATTAATGAATTGCACCTACTGTATGATCATTCTATAAAGCACAAATTTGATATTATTGCCCTTTCAGAAGTTTGGAATGTTACTAGTGTAGACACATTCCCATTAACAGATTATGTTTTGGAGGTTAACTGCCGCCAGGGGAATGAGAGAGGAGGTGGAGTAGGAGCATACATTCACAAACAAGTGAATTATGAAATACTTGAATTTAAGGTTGCTCATGCAGAAAGCTTGTGGTTAAAAGTGTCTAAGAATAATATTGATAACTTTGTGATAGATGTGATTTATAGGAAACCAAATACGAACATTGATGAGTTTCTAAATGGCTTACTTGGTGTATTAGAAAATATAAATATTGGTAGAGCAAATGTAGTTTTAATAGGTGATTACAATATTGATCTTTCACTAACAGGTACGCCAAAGATATCTGATTTTTTGAGCGCAGTAGAATCTACAGGAATGCAACAGATAATTTCGTCGCCAACCAGGATGACAAATTTGACTTCGTCTCTCATTGATCATGTGTATACTAATGTTCATAATTACGCCATTCATTCAGGCGTTATTGAAACTGATGTTTCGGATCATTTTCCAATTTTTGTGATTTGTAAAGGTCGAAATGCTTCAGGAAAGAGCTCCTTTGTGAGGAAGGTTACTCGATCTTATAGAAAGTACAACGTCTGTCTATTTCAAGAAGATTTGTCAAAACTGAATTGGCAGCATATATATAGAAATGGAAATGTGAATGTAGCTTATGAGAATTTTTATGATATGTTTGTAAATGTGTGTGATAAACATGCACCTAATGTGACATTCAGCAGTTCAAAGAAAAGATCTACACCAAAAAAGCCTTGGATATCAACAGGTATTGTCAAATCTATCAGGAAGAAGCATAGTCTGTATAAAAAATATAGGTCATCAAATTTTAATGAAGAGTATGGAAATGAATACAAGAAATATAGAAATATGTTAGTAACTATTATAAAGAATGCTAAAAGAATGTATTATAGCGAGTCCTTTAGCGAAAATAGAAATAATATGAGGAAGACCTGGGGAATTATCAAAGAGTTAATTAGTAGAAATGATAAAAATAAGAAAAAAAAGATTGAACAGTTAGTTATTTGTGATGAGGGAACGAATAAAGTTGTGTCTTCAGATGAGGGCATAGCTAATGAACTTAATAATTATTTTGTTTCTATTGGATCAACATTAGCAAAGAAGATTCCAACTGTTAATCTTGATTTCGAAAACTATTTAGATAGAAGAAATGACAAATCCTTCTTTTGGAAACCCATAAAAGAAACGGAAGTTTTTGATAATCTAAATGCTCTCGATGCTAAGAAATCCCATGGATATGACAAATTGCCAGTAAGATTAATTAAGGATGCGATACCACTGACGTACATATTCAATTTGTCATTAGAAAAGGGAGAGTTCCCAGATGCATTGAAGACGGCAAAAGTGACTCCTTTATACAAAAAAGGACCAAAGACCGACCCTGGAAATTACAGGCCCATTTCTGTTCTACCGGTCATTGCAAAAGTCTTTGAGAAATTAGCTAATGGTCGTCTAATGAATTTCTTAGAATCTAACAAGATTTTGTACGAACATCAGTATGGTTTTCGCAAGCGATATAGTACGAAGTTATCATTGATAAATCTTGTAAATACACTTATAAAATCAATGGATAAAGGTAAACCAACGCTAGGTATTTTTATAGATTTTAAGAAAGCATTCGATACTATTGATCACGAAATCCTTTTAAGAAAGTTAAAAAATTACGGTATACGAGGCATAGTATTACAATGGTTTCAAAGTTACCTTTCAAATCGATCGCAAGTCTTATGCTACAAGGAAATAGTATCAAGTAGGAGAAGGATAACATATGGTGTCCCTCAAGGTTCAGTCCTCGGGCCCACTTTGTTTCTATTATATATTAATGATTTACCATCTTCTACTAAATATTTTGAATTTAGATTATTTGCTGATGATTCAAACCTATTTCATACTTTTGATAACAGACAGAAAGAAATAGATATGAATGAAGTAAATATCAAATTTTTGGAAGTACAAAAATGGTGTTTTGTTAACAAGTTGACAATAAACTTGAAGAAAACAAATTATATGCTCATTAAGGGACAAAGGCAATCATGTGAAATTAGGGGTATTTTAAAACTCAGTGATACAGTGTTAGATAGAGTCAGTGTAGCATCTTTCGTAGGAATTCAAATTGATGAAACCTTGATGTGGAAGGAGCAAATTCAGAACGTTAATAAGTGTATACGGAGGAAGATTGGACTGCTGTGTAAGTTGAGGCACTATGTACCTAAGCACATTCTCATGCTCTTGTATAAATCCTTTATCCAGCCGCACATACTTTATGGTATTGAAGTTTGGGGAAGTTGCTATAAAAGTCATTTAAATTGCATACTATTGGCACAGAAAATGGCCATGCGTGTGATAACATTTTCGCCATTTAGAACGAGTTCGAAGGCACTGTTCGTACGTCTACAGGTATTAGATGTGCATAATCTGTTCGAGCATTCAGTATCGACATTTGTATATGATCTGCAGAAAGGACATCTACCACATTCGTTAGTGGATTACTTTGTTTTAATGAATCACATGTATAGAACAAGAGGGAGAGAACATTTAATGCTACGATTACCTAAATGTAGTAAGACACGTGGGACTTTTTCAATTTCTTTCATTGGAGCAAAGCTGTGGAATAATTTGCCCATAAATATAAGAGAAGAAAAAAACAGATCATCATTTCGTCAAAATCTCAGAATTAAACTCCTTAGCAGAGATGAATCATAAGGATCAAATAATATGATATTAAGACAAAATAAATGTTAATATGACTTTGCATACAGTTTTAGAAACTCGGAGAACCGATCCCGACTAGCACTCGTGCTAACTTTTGGTTCTCCCTTTAACAACATTTTAAAGTTTTTTAAGTTTAAAAATATCCTTTATTTGAATCACTTATACGTTATTGGAACTCTGTGAATTTCAATTCCAGCCACAAATCTCTACATATTATTAAGTTATAGCTAATTCACAGGTTTGATATGACATGATATATGATTAACTTAATTTGTATGGTTCAACTATGGATATTTTCTTTTTTCTTTGTAACCCATCTACATGGATATGTATACAACATGTTATTTTTGTTACCCACTTAAATACATTTTGTAACATTGTGTTATGTTGTTGTTGTTAATAAATTCAAATTCAATCAATTTCTGAAACTATAACTATAACGGGGAAGATGTCGGAAGTTGGATATTTATGAAAGTCTTTTTTTTATGATGTTTAAGTTTAAGACAAAATTATATTCTGCTTCCAATTAAGTGTTAAGGGTCGAGGTTATATTGGATGTTCTTTCACTTTGAAAATTCCTTTTTCGTGGTATAAAGTGACCTGCATAGCTGAATCAGGTGTTTATTTTAGTTATATGCTAGATTGCGTAATGACATTTGTTTGACCTTGTTTTTGTTTTTTTTTTACAGCTGGGAGATTGGGACTACAGCTGGTCCAGGCTAGGTATCTTGATGTCTGCATTTCTGCTCATAGCAGTGACGGGTAGTGAGTGACTGTGGAGTTTGCAGTCTGGCTGTTGCAATCTGTTGCTTGACATTTGTTTGACCTTGGGTAGGCATCTTTTGATATTGGTATGATATTTTAAATCAAACAGTGATACTTTTGATCTTTATCAAATGCACTATATGAAGTTAAGTGTAATTTTATTGCCTTGTATCTTGTTGATGATTGAGATAAACATAATTTGAATATTAGGAATCTCTAACTTACTATAAGTACGAGACACACGTATATTGTTTGCAACAAAATATAATTATTCGAAGACTAGAAGTCTGTTTCGTTTAAATACAAAGTATAATTATGAACAAATACATGCATATTGAATATGTATGTGAACAATGTCATTGAATTTTTTGAATCTGTAATGTGATACAAGTGATTTATCACCGGCTTTTTCTGTATCTGTATCTTTACAGGTTGTTTTGTTTACGACACAGAATAAACCTTAATGACCTTATATCTGCTGTCCTGTCTCATCATTGAAACTATCCGGTCCCTAGCAAGGTCCAACCCCCACCCACGACATAATATTTGTATGATTAATTTATTTTGATGTTTTAGTGTAAGCTTTTAATATTAGTGTAGGCTGTAAACCAGTCCTTTCTAATCTTGTTATTCTCATGAAATATGTCCTAAAGGATTATAATTAATAATAAATAAATAAATTATTAGAACGCCCTACTTTCAACGGTTTATGAAAAGAAGCACGTTGCCCTCATCTACAACTCTGAGAAATACTATTTCATCTTGAGCAATATATTAACATTATTTGTACGACATATATGCTCCTGTGACAATCGATCCGCTTTTCTGCATTATATGAATTACCAAACCCTGGACCAAAAAAATGACTTCACCCTACCCTATTCCTAAACATAGCCCAACACCAAATCGCATTCCTAACCCCAACCCTATAATTTGAAGAAATAACGCCCAGAGCAAATGTTGGATAGCTAGTATTCTTCCCCCTCGAGGCCAGTCAATAGGTTATACTGTTTTACCTCTATTTCTCTCTTTCGTTTGTAGCCTCTTATTTGGGTAGGGTCGGCTCCAGAGCAAACTTTGGTTGCTCGAATGAGCGACCAAATTTCCGGCCAAACTTTGGACTAAAATTGAACGGTTACTGTCAATGGATGACGTCATCATCCTTCATACGCAGTAACTGTTTCAAGTTCAAGTTCAAGTTTTATTTATCTTTCTTTCATAACACACATTACAAATATGACATGAATATAACAAGTTAACAGAATATGGCGTTACAATAGAAAGATGAGGTGACCTTGGTTGAAAGCAAGGCTTGTGGATTCAAGGTCCCTCATGAGTAGCTTAGGTGTATGTCCTAAAAGAACAAACTCGTCAGATAAGAATAATGCATATATTCAAATGCTTACAAACTAAACTAACCAAACAACTGAGAAAATATAAACATACAACAAGTATAATAACAAATCTACTGACTACTAAATAATGGCTATAAACAAGAGAAACAGGAAAATACTACGAGCAACAGGACGGAAACACAGACAAAACTAAACAAGACAGACAGATGAATAGATGTGAGAAACGGGAGTAGAATTATGCTGATCTATTTAGCAAATAATTTTCTTAAATATTGATCACAATTATAAATCTAGACGATATCGACTCAAAAAAAGTAACTTCAGTTTGCGCTTAAATACATATATACTGACCGATTGCGCTATTAGTGTGGTACGGTATGTCACTGAAACAGCTCCCGTAGGATTTTTGTGCCAAAGTTGATTTTTTTTTTGTTGTTGCTGTTTTGGCTTCAAAAGGGTCCCAATTGGCCAAAAATGATGGGGTTCAAATTTTCAGACCCCTCCTTCATTTCCTGGGGGGTCCTAGACCGGGAGCCTGGGGGGTCAACCTAGCTGGGAAGGAAAACAATTTTCATGTGCACAGATGTAAAGATCGCATAGCTCCACATAACAAATTGACCGTCTGGCATTTTGACGACAAAATGGTATTATGTTAATAATATTTTAAGGAAACCTTGAACCACCATGAGTTTGTTGTCATATGAAAGAGAGTTAAATTATCTACATTTTGATACCGATTTGAAAGAATTTTGAATTAATTAACATCGCAAACTTAAGTAAAAAACATGATTTTGTTGATATTTTTTCGAAAAATTGAATTTTATCAAAAAACATTATTTTCCATATATCAAAATCAGAGAATGGCATTTGTTCATAACTTTCCAGGAATTTGCTTATGTACAACGACAATATCCTGTGCGAGGTAGAGGTTTATATATCGTTTCAATAAAAAGTTATAGCAATCCAAAGTTATTGATTTTATTTCCACAAAAACAACATTTTTGCCCACATGTGTAATAACTGTATGCATATACGTGCATTAGTGTATTAAGGACCTGTTTGGTGTGTTTACATCGAGTTTTAAAGATAACTTTGAACTAAAACCTCTAATCACCATGTATTTGGTGTCAAAAGATGGATAATTAAAATACCTTCATTCTGATATTAATTTCAATGACTGATGTAGTGTGAAAAATATAAATTTTGAGCCAAAAAGGTGCCTTATTGTAGATATTCTTCTGATTTTTTGCCATTTTTTTTAAATATCACGATTTACAGTATCAAACGCTTTAGAGTAGTATAAGAAGACACCAACTGTATGCATGCGTGCATCCAAGGCACTGGATATATTATCCACCAAATGTAGCATAGCATGAGTGGTAGCGTATTTTTCACGCAAACCAAACTGAACAATTTTTATTTTCATTGCCACAACACCTGTGGTCATTGATAAATTAAATATATGTACGAGGGGTTGTACAATACCAACAATTACATTTTTTATCAACTCATTAGTTATATAGTCACAACCTGGACTTTTCGTATTCTTTAACGAATGTACAATAGCCTACCAAACATTTCTTCAACAGTCGCTTGCAATAAAATAAACTATTATGATTAGTGTTTTCTAAAAAAAAGATTGAAATGTTTTTTAAGACTCTGGAATGACACGCGACAAATTCTGGCCAATATTACAATAATATTCATTAAATTTATTTACAATAACTTCTGGGTCAGCGACTACATTCAATGTTTAATTTACTTGCATCAGACGCTTTCCGCTTTGGCTTAAAACATTCCTAATCACTGTCCATGTCCCTTTTATATCATAATGTGTCGCCTGAAATTGAGCAAAATAATACTGCTTCTTAGCAGCACGTAGGATTGAAGTAAGATTATTCCGATAAATAGTATATTTAATATAAGAAGACTGAGATTTACTTATCTTATACTTATAGTACAATTTATTTTTCTCATTTATTGACCTCAATATAGAATTAGTAATCCATGGCAATCGAGGGGCTGTTCTACGATTTATACTATTACATTTACGTAAAGGTAAGTTTTTACCATACAGGAAAAAGAATGTATTTAAGAATTTATCATATGAGCTATCAACATTATAATCACGTAATACTTGTCTCCAATCACTTGCTAACAACTCATCTCTCAATTTAGCAATACTGGTAGGATTACTTTTTCGAACATATCTTTTACTAGAAATATTACGGATATTCCTATTAAAAGACATCCTCGCAAGTACTGAAAGGTGGTCAGACAAATCTGAAATTATAATACCCGCATCTGGTAAACGTCGTACATTATGCCCGCGTCACACTGTCCCGAAGTTGACATAAGATAGACACACGATGAAGGAAAATTCCTAATTCGGCTCTGATCGTAGACACATCGGGCCATATCGGGCCATTCGTGAGGGCATCTGAGGCAATCGTATGACCCCCGGTGGATTTTTCAGGCTCCGGCAGCAACTTCGTGAGCGGTGACAACATCTTTCGCGTGCCAAACAATTGCACGAAGACCTTTCGAAGGTTCATTTTCGTGTTGTATTCGTGTGTCCATGTTGCCCTTCGTAAGGCCAACGTGAGGGCATCTTGTCAAATCGTGTCATCTTCGTAATTACTTCGTGTGATCATCGGTGCCATCGGTCACTTATCGCCTCAAGTACAATGCCTACAGAAGGTCACACGATGGCACCCGAACCACTCGTGAAGACAACATGAAGATGTGAATTTGCAATAAGAAGTGTACCCGCAGGCCACACGAAGGCCACACAGTGGCTACACGACGTCGTATTGAAAGTACGATGCGTTCCCACTAGGTCACGAAGGCGACACGTGACCTCCCGATGGTATAAAATCTTCGACCGACGGTTGGAAATTCAATTGCTGATCAGAGATTAATGATGCTCAGAGCAGGGGCGTCGGAGCGACTTCCAAATTGGGGGACGGGACCAACCAAAAAGTGCACTTTCTGGAGAAAAAAGGGTACCTACAAAGGGAAATCTCAAATAAAAAATATACAATTTGTTAGACATTGGTATCTACCCCTACATCGAGGTTACATTAACAGGGATGTTTTCATTATTTATTTCTCTCTGTACATCATACAAGATGTTGTTTAAGCATCATACTTTGCAGTTGGGTGTAATGGTCTGAATATTCAAATGCGAGCGAGGAAAATGGATAAGATTTGTGAGGTCGCAGTGCAAAAACATACATCTTATAAAGAGAATTAAATCCAATCCTGATGGGGTTATACTCACATTCTCATAACGGAAGACTGAAAAGGACCTTTGATAAGTAACATAATTATATGATCTATGAAATCAATGCGAGTGAGTGTAGCGAGCAAGCTTTGGGAGAAGCTTTTAGAGAAGAAAAGGAGACACTTATCGAAAAGGACACTTATTTCTTATACCTGAAAAGAAGCACTCACCAGGGATTAAAAAAGGCACTTATGAGAATGATAAATGGGCAATTGTCGACGAAATTGGGTATCCCATCAGATTTTGATAGAGGCATTCATAAGAGTTGAAAATGGGCATTACTGAAAATGGGATAGGTCCCTTATTAAAAAGGAAAAGGAGCCCGTATCCATTGTTAAAAAGGAAATTGTCATAGGTGTAAAGGGGCATTTATCGCCCCCGAAAAGAGGCACTGACCAAATAAGAAAAAGGAAGCTTATGAGAATGAAAAGGGACACTTTTAATAGGTGAAAAAGGGGACATTTATAAGAAGGGGAAGGAGCTCTTTTGTGTTAATGGGGGTACTTATCATAAGCAAAAGGGGCACACGTGAAAATAAAAGCTGCGCTTATGGGAGTTAAAGTTGGTAGTTATTAAACGTTTGAAGAGGCACTTCCTACAAAGGAAAAGAGGCACTGGTAAAAGTAAAAGGGACACCTCTCAAATTTAAAAAGGGTAATTATCAGAGGTGAAGGGGGCACTTGTCAAAAGTGAAATGGGCCCTTTTGGGATACTTAAAAAAGACTCTGGCTATGAGGCTGGCTTTTTATATTCATTTATTTATTCATTTAGCCGAATTACAAAAGTTTACAAACAAAATTAAAAACACATGATGTAATATAAAACATTGCACAACATGATATGTTGAATCTGAAAAATAAATCAGTATAGATACGAAAAATATAGCTTTTTGCAACATATGTCCACGTTACCATGACACATGGGAAACGCTTGAGCTACTTAAATTTGGCTGTCTTCGCCGACACCGTGGTCCCATCTGGATTTCACCGTACTATAATACGATGGCTACACGATGGCATTGCGAGGGTTTCACGTAGTCGTGTTGCCTTCCGAAGACATTCGGGAAGCTTCTTGTTTCCTTCGCATTGTCTTCGTAAGGCGATAAGTGACCGATGGCACCGATGATCACACGAAGTAATTACGAAGATGACACGATTTGACAAGCTGCCCTCACGTTGGCCTTACGAAGGGCAACATGGACACACGGAATACAACACGAAAATGAACCTTAGCAAGGCCTTCGTGCAATTTTTTGGCACGCCAAAGATTTTGTCACCGCTCACGAAGTTGCTGCCGGAGCCTGAAAAATCCACCGGGGGTCATACGATTGCCTCAGATGCCCTCACGAATGGCCCGATATGGCCCGATGTGTTTACGATCAGAGCCGAATTAGGAATTTTCCTTCATCGTGTGTTCATCTTATGTCAACTTCGAGACAGTGTGACGCGGGCATTATTAAAAATTATTAAATCATGTAAATTAATAGTTTTCTCATAAGCTACTCATACGTTGGGCATAGGTCGAGAACGCTGGACATGCGCTGGTCATACGCTGTGATTCGCTGCCATACGCTGTAATAAGTTAGTTATTTGATGATTGCAAATGATCAAGCTTCATGAAAGCTTCAAAAAACAAAAAAACGAATTGAAATCGGTCAATGCGTTTTGATTTTATAACACTTTTTTGATATCGCAAAATTACCGAAAAACCTGCCAGAAATGGTCAAATTGGCAAAAATGGCAAAATTCGACAAAGTTGACAACTTAATTCATCACTTTCTAGGACACAAATAATAAATTAAATTATCAGACACTAAAATATCATCTTTGTGGTAAAAAATACAAAAAAGAAAATTCATATATATCGATTACCGTTTTGAAAACAGAAGCAAACAAAATAAGTCATTTTTGCCATTTTTGCGAATCTGCAGATATGAAAAAGTTGTGAAAATAACTAAGTCCGCCTTATTAATATGCGCATATGTAATAAAATCAAAACCGAACATGATACGTCAATGAAACCTATGTATATCAGACAGGTATGGAAATATATTTTTTTTTTAAGAAAAAAAAAATTATGAATATTCATCAAATATGCAAATTAGGTAATTTCAGCTAATTATATATATAGGAAAGTCAAACTGTTCATTTTGTTGGTATTTTCTAAATCATATATTTATAGATCATATTTACACCAAATATTAACAATAAATTCCAAATATTTTTGCAATGTCAATAAAATATGGCGATGGAAATTACTTGGATCACCGTTACAGCTATTTCCTCATATATTTCACAAATTATTTAGAAAAACCGATCAAACGATAAAAATTTGCAGACCTTCAGCTACATCACAGTATAGTTTTCTTTAAAAAAAATGTCAGATTTGAGGATTTTCCGAGAAACCTTTCAACAGGCCATAACATTACACAGGGACTAAATTTTAGAAAAAAAAACAAAATTTGGTGACCCCAGTACAGATGTGGCTACCTTAAGTGTAAACAACAAATTGATTCAATGAGTGAAACACATGAGGATATTGCATTTTTGTAGGAGAGTCTTATACATTGAGGTGCATTTTCACCACGCAGAATAACAGTCAATGGGCGATCAGCGTGCCATGTCACACATGGCTGAAAAGACAATATTCTAATTAATAATTTAACATATTTTCCACATGCCTATAACAATGAAACTACACAGAATTGTAGTTAAAGGTATGCTCGAAATATATGTGAAATAAAAATTTAAAATATTGTCAGTTTTTTTTAAATAAATTTACGAAAATTGCTATTTCTACCAACTGACTGCTGTTGTGTGTGTGTGCGTGTGTGTGTGTGCATGGGGCAGCTGTGCACAGGCAGTGTGATCACCCTAGAGATAGGGTACCAATAGGTTAGACCAGGTTAGACATACGATATGAATACGTTCATTACGTTATGCATACGCCCAAATTATTCATGCTGCCGAATTTTCGAAGTCTTTTGGGGCGTATGCCGACGTTTTGACAATATTTCATGATTTTTCATACGGTAGCTATAAGTTTCTCTAAAACGTCATAGTGTGACCGGGCCAAAACTCTGGTAGGTTTAGTAATTAATTGCAATAAAGGTGAAGAAGGTACTGACCTGATGTGACGTCTCTGTTGCAATATCTGGAATAGTAGGGAGTGGCCTAAGGACTGGTGTAGAACTGTTTTTATACCATTGCCAAAGAAGGGAGATCTGAAAGAATGTGCAAATCACCGAACGATCAGCTTGATTTGTCATGCAAGCAAAATACTTATGAAGGTGATTAGCAGAAGAATGAAAATCAAACTGCAAGCCGAGATCTCAGATGAGCAAGCAGGGTTCCGTGAAGGTAGAGGGACAAGAGAACAGATCGTCAATATTCGAAACATAATAGAGAAATGCAGAGAACACAGACATCCCCTCTATTTGTGCTATATAGATTATAGCAAAGCATTTGACTGTGTGAGCCACTCTCAGTTGTGGTATACAATGGCAAAGATGAGGTTCCCAAGTCACATCATCGAACTGATCAAAAACCTCTATCATGGCCAAGAAGCAACAGTGAGAACCAGTAACGACAATACTGAGTGGTTTAGAATTGGTAGGGGAGTACGTCAAGGCTGCATTCTATCTCCTAACCTTTTTGATATTTATTCTGAGGACATTATGAGAAAGCTAAGTTTGGAGGTAAAAAGATCACGAACCTAAGGTATGCTGACGACACTACTCTCGTTTGCAGCAGCAGAGAAGAGCTGATTGATTTGTTGAATCGCATCAAACAGGCAGGTGAAGAGAAAGACCTTCTTCTAAACACCAAAAAGACAAAAATAATGGTTGTCGATAGAGATAATAATAACACTGACTTCATCGTAGCTGGAAATAAGATTGAAGCAGTAAATCGGTTTGAGTACTTGGGTTCGATCATCACTAACAAAGAAGAGAGCACCACAGAGATTAGGAGAAGGATGGCAATGGCGGGATCAACAGTACAGAATATGTCTCACATCTGGAAGAGCCGAGGCCTATCTCTCAGTCTAAAGGTTCGTCTGCTTCAAGCAACTTCTTTCTCGATTGCGACTTACGGAAGTGAGGCCTGGGCCATGACAAAGAATGACAGAAAGAAAGTAGATGCCTTTGAAATGTGGTGCTACGGGAGGCTGTTGCAGGTGTCATGGAAAGATAAAAAGACAAATGTGTGGGTCCTGGAAAAGATTGGAACAGACTTGACCATCAGAAGGGGAATCATGGAAAGAAAACTAAACTATTTTGGGCACAATGTTAGGAGATCTGGAGGTGTTGAGAAGCAAATGCTGCAAGGAGCAGTCGAAGGAAAACGGGGTAGAGGTCGTCCAAAATATCTTGAACTGATGATATCAAGAAAGTGTCTGGACAAGGAATGAAAGGTGCAACACAAATGGCAAGTGAAAGAGTTGCATGGCGTGCTCTCGTGAAGACCATAGCAGCGCTTTACAGCGCCACCTGAAGTTGATGATGATGAAAGAGAAAGATATTAACATGTTCAAAAAGTCAAAAACGTATGCATTGTCATCATGCTGAAGAAGATTAACATTATAATCACCCATGACAAATACTGTTTTATGTAAAAATATTGAATTTGACAACACAATTTTCATTTCATTTATAAACAAATTCACATTACCTTATGGCGGTCTATAAACGACCCCAATTATAACATTTCGTCTGCCAGTAAAAAAAACAATTCTACAAAGACACTTTTCATTAAATCATTCATTATATTAACTTCATTTAAAACTCGGTAATTCAACTGCGTGGGGACATACAACACGACACCACCTCCCCTCCTATCTTGTCGATTATTCATAATTAAATTACTTCATGGAAGAGAAAATACATTTCCTTCAGTTTCACTCGATAACCAATTTTCAGATATTCCTATAATCATAGAACTGTATAACATGTTCCGCAAAAATACATTTAATTTATTAAAGTTTGCTTGCATACAACGAACATTAAAATGCAGAAAACAAAGCTCGTTATCACCCCAATTACCCATCTTTTGAGAGAATCGGCTTAATTACAGTGACTCGTGACAGCGTCATTGCCTTCACCAAGATCATACTCTAACGAGTCTGCGCTAGATTCAAGATAGTTACATATATCATCATCATTTGTATTCATAATTTAAAGGTGTATACATGTAGAGAGTGCAATATGATTGATAATGATTGAAATAGAAAGGCAGCCTACTACGTGCAAAAGAAAAGGGCATGTATATATATATATATACAACAAAAACGGTTGAGTATACTCAAAAATATGCATTATAGGCATAGGAAGAACAGGATAAAACACGGAAAAGGTGAGAGAAAAATTGGCAAGAGAAAGAAAAACAGCGGAAGAGGGATACAGAGTGGAAAAGATGAACAAAAGTGAAACAAGCAGTAGAAAACTGGAACATGTTTACTGCCAGCCAGAATTTGCTATGAGAAATGTGGTATGAAACAATGTTGGATCGGATGGAGAGAAAAGAGAAGTGCGTACAAAAACAGAGCAATAGCAAACACGAGTGCAGAACAAGATGTTTCGATCACAGTTTGGCAATATCTGCCTCAAATGCAACCAGTTTCTTGATGAAACCACCATGCGAGTCCTTGATGCCAGCAAAGATACGGCCATCGATGCTCCACGCCCTCAGAACTTTCTCCGAGTGACGCACCCTGTGAAAAAGTTTCTGATTTGTTGCTGTCAAATCCTCATTTATGTATATACCCGTCCCCTTGAGCTTGGAATGGGCTTGCGTGAACTTTGCTCTCGTGCGGTCTGCGCCGAACTGCACAACTATGGGCTGATCCTTCGAGCGGTCCACTGCTGCACCATTGCCGGTGATTGCCGGTGATATGCGGTACGAGCGGTCGGCTGGAGTGATTCCGAACCCCAGCTGATCGGCCAACCAACAGATGGCGTCATCCGTTGACTCCTGTGGGCGCTCCTTGATGCCATGGATGCGGACGTTGTTGAGCCGGGGGTGCTGCTCATGGATGTTAGCCTTCCGCTCCAGACGGGAAACAGCATCCCTGCAGCTTTCCTCGGATTTTGTGAGGCGCTTGATCTCCTCCGCATGTGCGCGAACCTGCCCCCTCAAGCTCCAGAACTCTCCCCTCCTGCTCCTCGAGACGGGTGACTAGGCCAGCGACCGCTTCTGTTACTGCCGTCTTCACTGCCTTCTCCACGATATTCGTCAACAAATCACTATTTCCAAGCTCTCTCATGACATGGCGAGCAATCTCAGCAGGATTTTTTTATTAGCAGGAGGCAAGTTAACGGTTTCCTAATCCCAAGAATAAGGTGATAAAGATGAAGGAAATAATCTGTGGCAAGGCTAGTGAATATATGCAGCATCAAAGCATCACAACACAGGAGTCAATCAATACGCACATCCGTGTGATTAGGTCAACAACAACAAAATCAGTGCTAACAAAAACAGTGCGTGCTGCATACATATTACCACAGTGAGCTGCACATGGTATGTGCTAACACAAAAGTTAATGGGTGGTACAGTTGAAAGTGGCCATATGCAAACTCAGGGAAATCGGCTCCCTAAAGATAACCCTTGATAAAGCTTGCAGTAAAACAAAACGAAGGTCAAATGTCACTACATCACTCCTTATAGCCTAGCAAACAGAGGCTACAATGTTCATGACCTCCAACTGAGGATAAATCAAACTTTATAGAGGTTACAATGTCAAGCTATGTAGACAGGTACAATGCAGTCGTATTCAGTTTAAAATACTGTAACGAAACCGGTTCCTGTCGATGTTCTTCCCAGCAGCTTCTCTTGTCAGGATGCCTTCTGCTGGTAGGTTTTCCTAGTCCGGTACCAATTTCACCGTGGATCCGTTTGGCAGAGATATACTGCCCCGTTGACGTTGACACCAGTCTGATATATTGCTCCGCACCACCTCTCGACCACCGTCCAGTCGACACTACCAGACCGTCTTCTACCAACCGTCTTCTACCAACCGTTCTACCGTCGTATACCACCAGCCGACTAGGCCAGTCCGCTTCTGCACCTCTCAGACGTCTATACCAGTTTGCTTGTGCATGCAACTCCAATTGGCCGCACCAGTTTGCTTCATGCACCTTCCAGACGTCTATACCAGTCTGCTTGTGCATGCAACTCCAATTGGCCGCACCAGTTTGCTTCATGCACCTCCAAACAACCAGACCGTCTGACTTCGTACAGTCAGCTTACTCGACCATGCCACTGGCTCTGATACACAGTAGTCTCTACCAGCCGTCTACTCCAGACTACGATCACTGGACCACCGAAAGAGCAACCCCTGGTATTGTACTAGAACGCAAAAGACCCAACAAACGCAACCTAGATTCTAACCATGGTCGTCACCTAAAATCATACTTCAACTTTAGGTTTCCCCATGGAAAGACATGCAAACGATCATCTCAATCATTTCGTTGCACGCAATACTTTATTGGGCAAATATCCAAACATAATCTGATTGCCTTACAATGTAAGTGTGCCCAGTGGGCGACGGCAATTATGTAGACTATGACAGGAAGCTCACAGACACGTAAGACACTTGATTTATATACACATTTCTTATACATTTATTATTCTCGTTAGGTTTCCAAGAATTACATAAACATTGATATAACTCCACTTTCCAATATCAGATTGAAACAAACCATATATCAAATGAAAGCACTAGTTTTAATCTATAAAACTAAACAAAAGAGAACAAGTAATTATTAATGGTAGAAAAGTAATTACACTAAAACTGTCAAAAACATGCACGATCAAACATTCTTGAAATTGACACGTGACTATATAGCGTCGTATATTTAACTTGAATTACGCCATCTACGCCGAAATAACTATCTACGATAGTTTTATGTGCATTTTATGCAATTTTAATATTGCAGTTTTTTTTTTTTTTTTTTTTTTTTTTTTTTTTTAAACCATATCACTATTAATTTCATTTCACCAAGGAAAGTCGCTCGTGGGCTTGATTTCCGAAGCCCACGCCAAAGCTATACACGAAATTGACTGGCGCAAATAATCTTTGAGATTGAAGAGCGCCATCTAAACGAAGAACCAACCAACCAACCATGAAACCAATTTCGTGACAATACGTCTGCAAGAATTTCAACACGTATTTCAATTTCGACGAAGAAAATCTAGAAAAAAAGACTCTTAAACGATCATATACAGTCAATCTGGTAAGTGGAACCGATGTATACTTAGCCTAGGCCTAATTTTCAAAAATAAATGCATCGGATATGAATTCGCTAAAGTGACATCTTAGTCCAACGTTTGGTGCTTTATATAGATTAAAGGGATAGTTGAGTTCTGTTTTCAGACCGCAAATGCCTTCAGAGTGCATGGTTATTGCTCTTATTCTTATCTATGACATTTATAGTGCCCTTTAAGAACCTAAAATTGGTTTGAAGGTAATTTTAGACCCCAAAATGTGTGAAATTTAGCCAATAGGATCATACCAATTCAGCTCCACTTTAAAAAAAAACACGGTGACCGTCAATTAATTATCTAATTAAAAATAACAATACATGAGCCGGCTAATTGTGGATAATATAAGCAACACGAAAATGCCAACAAAAAAATTAACATCGGCATTGGCTGAAATACGACGTAAAAGGCGTTATTTCGCTTTTTTTCAATGTTTTTTTCAAATTTTTCAAAATATCTAATATTTGCGGTGGTACACAAGTATTAGAAATCGTTATATTTCAGCCGTCTCTGTACCGATTTTGATCAAACAAAGATGATTTTGTCATTGAAATATTATGTTCTTTCAAATTTAACACTCAGTTTTTCATTATCTCACAATCTTTTTTTTTGTGTAGCGCCCTCTGCAACAGAACTCAACTATCCCTTTAAGACAGCTCGTGCCAAGGCGTACTTTATTGTTACTGTATAAAACGTTAATTAAACCACATATGACCTACGGACTTGAGGTTTGGGGAAGTACATGTAATTATGAAATACACATGAAGTGTTTATTATTAAGTCAAAAGATGGCATTAAGAATTGTAACGTTTAGTCCAATTAGAACTCATTCATAACCGTTATTCCGGGAGCTAAAATTGTTGAATGTGCATCAACTCCATAAACTATCTATTAGTGTTTTTATGTATCAATTATTGAATGATTAATTGCCGCAGTCCTTAATTCAGTATTTTGTTTAATAGAGCACAAATATGAGACTACACAAAGATAAAGTAAGAAGTTCAGTGGGCCTAAAGTAAGGACAACGCAGGGTAAATTCTCAGTGTCATTCAGAGGCACATGCTTTTGGAATGATCTACCCGGTGTATGCTTCGCCAGTATGGAGTAGGTCGGCCCACGCACCCAAGACCGGCGACCCAGCTCTAAATTCATCTTGCAGAGCGATCACTGTTAGCCTTAGGCCCACTAAAGTAGAAGACATATACCTGCTCTGCGGTATCGTCCCTCCACAAAGAAGGTTGGTCTTGTCCCAGAAAGAAAAGGACAAACAAGAAAACAATCCACTCCACCCAACAACCAGTGGGCAAGCACCGCAAATCCAGACGCAGCTTTCTGCACACTGTAGAGCCCCTTGATACCAGCTCTCACAACCAAAGGTTGACTTTGTGGTCTAACCACCGCCAGACCACTCCACATAAACTCTCCCTCAGCCCGAAGGAATCCCTCGCATCCGGCTCCAGTGAGACTTGGCCTACCTGGCTAAGCCTCAACCGCCTAAGAACTGGCTACACTCTTAAAGTCAGCGAGTAAATTGTGCCGAGTAAAACAAGTTGAGTAACAAAATGAGCAATTCAGTACTCAAGCTGGAGTAAGACCTTGATTTTAGTGGTACTCGTCACCCGAGTAATTTGTTACCTTCGATAAAGAGTAAATCAATGACTCAACGTTGAGTACGAATTTCGTTTGTATCGATTTTGAGTAAACTACGGTTGGGTATTACGCGGCGGCAGGTGATAAATAACTCAACATTGATCTCTTACCCGAATTTACCTCGGGTGCGAGTGAAAGTTGGATCGATGGAAAGTGCAACTAGCTGTCAATATGCATGTGACACCTGTTCTACACATTTTTACATAATTGCAGCTGTATGTTCCTTTGTCTACCTAAGGAACTGTATATTTTGTCATCTTTCATTGTCCGCCATGTGCATGTCTCGTGCATGCATGTGCGCGTGCAGAAAGATGCGAAAGAACTGAGATAGATGATTGTGGCACATTGAGAAGAAATTCTGAGCTCATGGATCGAGCTTGAAAGAGCTCCAACCGACATTTAGGAAGGAACTGGCTTGGACTTTTTTCTGGCCTCCTTCAGAGGAAGGAGCCCACTGTTCTTGTTGGTGCTTTGAGGAGCACCGAGGAAGCCAGGACAGTGTTATGTAGTCCTCGAGAGAAGCGCCTATTCATGCTCTTCATTGACAGCAGCAGTTGACTACTGTTTTAGTCAGTATTGAGTAAAAACATGTACTTAAGTTAGTACATGTTTTTACTCAATATTGATTGAGCAACTAAGCGTTACCCAGAAAACATACTCAATATTTGAGCAAAAAAATCGCTCAAACAATTTGAGTCAAAACATGTACTCGTTAATTGAGTAAAATTTGGCTCAACTCATGAGCAGTTTCTTACTCGACATGAGTTGATTACGTTTCTACCCAGTACTGAGTAAAACAGGGAACCGCTAAACAAAGAGTAAATATTGAGTAAAGGTTGACTCATTCAAACTGAGTAGAGATTTAGTCTTTTATTGAGTAATATTTTTACTCAACAGATGAGTAGATTTGTTACTTAACACATGCTGAGTAAAGTTTACTCAAAAGTCGGGTGGTTCCCTTTTGACCACTCAAAGGAGTAACATTTTGACTCAAATTGAGCAGTTTTTTTTTAGAGTGTACGGACCATGCAGAGTCTTAATGCAGAGATGGGGTCTAGGAGACGAGCAAACAGCATGTGAATGCAGACATGAACAGACAATGGAACACCTGCTAGTCTACCCACTCCTACGAGAGCCATGCACCCAAGAAGACCTGGAAGCCGTGAATTGCCGTGAACCACTGGACGGGACTTGTGTAGTGACTCGAAAAGAAAAAGTAGAACTCTAATATCACAAATGTTAATAGAATAATTGTTTCTAACTTGGAACCGAGGATCTTGCCTTTTTGTAAATAGTGTGTTATACAATTCCTTATCTTTTTATTTAGTGTAAAATACCCAAGTTTTTTATTTAATCAAGGAACATATATTTAGCCTAGATGTAGAATAGCTTGTAGCTTAAGTATGTATTCAATAGTTATTCATATTTATTCATTACATTCTCATTAATTGTTGGGATAGTTTTGTGTGTTAGTGGTACCAGACACGATTAGCACTTAAAGGGACTTGGTAACATTGTTCAGATGAGAGATAGTGGTGCTAAGGTATACTTCAACGCTAGATGTACAATTAAAGATAATCTGAAAATATGAATGAAAACGTACTATTATTCATGATACAATGTGATCGATTCCTTAATATTCTCCCAACTATATCATTACAATTTAATTACATTTCAGGTGAATAAATCGTCACAAAGCAATAAACTTACTCTACATACCATTCCAGACATTTAATTGTTGACAGATTTTTAATAGCCTGTTTTATGTCTTTTTTTTCATGAAAAAAAAGGTTGGGAGAATTTACTGTTAATCACTGTTAGAGGGTGTTGCACAGTGACGCCTTCAAAGAAAGCCCTAGATACCTCCGTGGTTTAAGAATTTTGTTCAGGACTGTTTGCATGTCAGAGGGTTAGTACAGTAGAAGGGATATGATAAGTAACATTTTATACAAAAATCCTGCTCCTCGAGACGGGCGACCGCTTCTGTTACTGCCGTCTTCACTGCCTTCTCCACGATATTCGTCAACAAATCACTATTTCCAAGCTCTCTCATGACATGGCGAGCAATCTCAGCAGGATTTTTTATTAGCAGGAGGCATCTGTTAACGGTTTCCTAATCCCAAGAATAAGGTGATAAAGATGAAGGAAATAATCTGTGGCAAGGCTAGTGAATATATTCAGCATCAAAGCATCACAACACAGGAGTCAATCAATACGCCCATCCGTGTGATTAGGTCAACAACAACAAAATCGGTGCTAACAGTAACAGTGCATGGCTGCATACATAGTACCACAGTGAGCTGCACATGGTATGTGCTAACACAAAAGTTAATGGGTGGTACAGTTGAAGTGGCCATATGCAAACCCAGGGAAATCGGTTCCCTAAGGATAACCCTTGATAAGGCTTGCAGTAAAACAAAACGAAGGTCAAATGTCACTACATCACTCCTTATAGCCTAGCAAACAGAGGCTACAATGTTCATGACCTCCAACTGAGGATAAATCAAACTTGATAGAGGTTACAATGTCAAGCTATGTATAGACAGGTCCAATGCAGTCGTATTCAGTTTAAAATACGGCTGCAAGAATTTCAACACGTATTTCAATTTCGACGAAGAAAATCTAGAAAAAAAAACTCTTAAACGCATCATACAGTCAATCTGGTATTTGGAACCGATGTATACTTAGCCTAGGCCTAATTTTCAAAAATAAATGCATCGGATATGAATTCGCTAAAGTGACATCTTAGTCCAACGTTTGGTGCTTTATATAGATTAAAGGGATAGTTGAGTTCTGTTTTCAGACCGCAAATGCCTTCAGAGTGCATGGTTATTGCTCTTATTCTTATCTATGACATTTATAGTGCCCTTTTAGAACCTAAAATTGGTATGAAGGTAATTTTAGACCCCAAAATGTGTGAAATTTAGCCAATAGGATCATACCAATTCAGCTCCACTTTCAAAAAAACACGGTGACCGTTAATTAACTATCCAATTAAAAATAACAATACGTGAGCCGGCTAATTGTGGATAATATAGGCAACACGGAAATTCCAACAAAAGAGCCGACATCGGCATTGGCTGAAATACGACGTAAAAGGCGTTATTTCGTTCATTTCAACGGTTTTTTCAAATTTGTCAAAATATCTAATATTTGCGGTGGTACAAAAGTATTAGAAATCGTTTTATTTCAGCCGTCTCTGTACCGATTTTGATCAAACAAAGATGATTTTGTCATTGAAATATTATGTTCTTTCAAATTTAACACTCAGTTTTTCATTATCTCACAAAAAAATATTTTGTGTAGCGCCCTCTGCAACAGAATTCAACTATCCTAAGACAGTTTGTGCCAAGGCGTACTTTATTGTTACTGTATAAAACGTTAATTAAACCACATATGACCTACGGACTTGAGGTTTGGGGAAGTATATGTAATTATGAAATACACATTAAGTGTTTATTATTAAGTCAAAAGATGGCATTAAGAATTGTAACGTTTAGTCCAATTAGAACTCATTCATAACCGTTATTCCGGGAAATAAAATTGTTGAATGTGCAACAACTCCATAAACTATCTATTTGTGTTTTTATGTATCAATTATTGAATGCTTAATTGCCGCAGTCCTTAATTCAGTATTTTGTTTAATAGAGCACAAATATGAGACTACACAAAGATAAAGTAAGAAGTTTAGTGGGCCTTAAGTGAGGACAACGCAGGGTAAATTCTCAGTGTCATTCAGAGGCACATGCTTTTGGAATGATCTACCCGGAGTATGCTTCGCCAGTATTGAGTAGGTCGGCCCACGCACCCAAGACCGGCGACCCAGCTCTAAATTCATCTTGCAGAGCGATCACTGTTAGCCTTAGGCCCACTAAAGTAGAAGACATATACCTGCTCTGCGGTATCGTCCCTCCACAAAGAAGGTTGGTCTTGTCCCAGAAAGAAAAGGACAAACAAGAAAACAATCCACTCCACCCAACAACCAGTGGGCAAGCACCGCAAATCCAGACGCAGCTTTCTGCACACTGTAGAGCCCCTTGATACCAGCTCTCACAACCAAAGGTTGACTTTGTGGTCTAACCACCGCCAGACCACTCCACATAAACTCTCCCTCAGCCCGAAGGAATCCCTCGCATCCGGCTCCAGTGAGACTTGGCCTACCTGGCTAAGCCTCAACCGCCTAAGAACTGGCTACACTCTTAAAGTCAGCGAGTAAATTGTGCCGAGTAAAACAAGTTGAGTAACAAAATGAGCAATTCAGTACTCAAGCTGGAGTAAGACCTTGATTTTAGTGGTACTCGTCACCCGAGTAATTTGTTACCTTCGATAAAGAGTAAATCAATGACTCAACGTTGAGTACGAATTTCGTTTGTATCGATTTTGAGTAAACTACGGTTGGGTATTACGCGGCGGCAGGTGATAAATAACTCAACATTGATCTCTTACCCGAATTTACCTCGGGTGCGAGTGAAAGTTGGATCGATGGAAAGTGCAACTAGCTGTCAATATGCATGTGACACCTGTTCTACACATTTTTACATAATTGCAGCTGTATGTTCCTTTGTCTACCTAAGGAACTGTATATTTTGTCATCTTTCATTGTCCGCCATGTGCATGTCTCGTGCATGCATGTGCGCGTGCAGAAAGATGCGAAAGAACTGAGATAGATGATTGTGGCACATTGAGAAGAAATTCTGAGCTCATGGATCGAGCTTGAAAGAGCTCCAACCGACATTTAGGAAGGAACTGGCTTGGACTTTTTTCTGGCCTCCTTCAGAGGAAGGAGCCCACTGTTCTTGTTGGTGCTTTGAGGAGCACCGAGGAAGCCAGGACAGTGTTATGTAGTCCTCGAGAGAAGCGCCTATTCATGCTCTTCATTGACAGCAGCAGTTGACTACTGTTTTAGTCAGTATTGAGTAAAAACATGTACTTAAGTTAGTACATGTTTTTACTCAATATTGATTGAGCAACTAAGCGTTACCCAGAAAACATACTCAATATTTGAGCAAAAAAATCGCTCAAACAATTTGAGTCAAAACATGTACTCGTTAATTGAGTAAAATTTGGCTCAACTCATGAGCAGTTTCTTACTCGACATGAGTTGATTACGTTTCTACCCAGTACTGAGTAAAACAGGGAACCGCTAAACAAAGAGTAAATATTGAGTAAAGGTTGACTCATTCAAACTGAGTAGAGATTTAGTCTTTTATTGAGTAATATTTTTACTCAACAGATGAGTAGATTTGTTACTTAACACATGCTGAGTAAAGTTTACTCAAAAGTCGGGTGGTTCCCTTTTGACCACTCAAAGGAGTAACATTTTGACTCAAATTGAGCAGTTTTTTTTTAGAGTGTACGGACCATGCAGAGTCTTAATGCAGAGATGGGGTCTAGGAGACGAGCAAACAGCATGTGAATGCAGACATGAACAGACAATGGAACACCTGCTAGTCTACCCACTCCTACGAGAGCCATGCACCCAAGAAGACCTGGAAGCCGTGAATTGCCGTGAACCACTGGACGGGACTTGTGTAGTGACTCGAAAAGAAAAAGTAGAACTCTAATATCACAAATGTTAATAGAATAATTGTTTCTAACTTGGAACCGAGGATCTTGCCTTTTTGTAAATAGTGTGTTATACAATTCCTTATCTTTTTATTTAGTGTAAAATACCCAAGTTTTTTATTTAATCAAGGAACATATATTTAGCCTAGATGTAGAATAGCTTGTAGCTTAAGTATGTATTCAATAGTTATTCATATTTATTCATTACATTCTCATTAATTGTTGGGATAGTTTTGTGTGTTAGTGGTACCATACACGATTAGCACTTAAAGGGACTTGGTAACATTGTTCAGATGAGAGATAGTGGTGCTAAGGTATACTTCAACGCTAGATGTACAATTAAAGATAATCTGAAAATATGAATGAAAACGTACTATTATTCATGATACAATGTGATCGATTCCAATATTCTCCCAACTATATCATTACAATTTAATTACATTTCAGGTGAATAAATCGTCACAAAGCAATAAACTTACTCTACATACCATTCCAGACATTTAATTGTTGACAGATTTTTAATAGCCTGTTTTATGTTTTTTTTTCATGAAAAAAAAGGTTGGGAGAATTTACTGTTAATCACTGTTAGAGGGTGTTGCACAGTGACGCCTTCAAAGAAAGCCCTAGATACCTCCTTGGTTTAAGAATTTTGTTCAGGACTGTTTGCATGTCAGAGGGTTAGTACAGTAGAAGGGATATGATAAGTAACATTTTATACAAAAATTAAGAAATTTGTTCATCAACCTCCAACAATGTTACCGAGTCACTTTGATGCTATTTTCTGGTCCCATTTATTCGTTCAATGTTAAACATTCACATTTGATTGATATATTGATGTACTTTTTGTTTGGGTAATAAACTTCAAACTATACTCAAACTTCAAACAAATTAATACAAAAACATGAAGATGTAATGTCATCTTGTCAATAACCGAAAAAGGGGAAAGAAACAGCATGCATTTCCCTTGATGTGCATGTATACATAAAGCAAACACAGACATTGGTAATAAAAGAAGGCATCCTTTTTTCTCTTTTTCGCGCGCCTCATTCTCAACATTTACCTTTCGAAAATATTATGGATTGCAACATAAGCACCCGAAAAGCTAGTAATAATGTGGGAAAATCAGCTTCTGTTTCCATCCTCGGGTTGACAAGTCGGAACGGAATTAATTTGTATCGACTTCTGAATGTCAACAATGCGTTTGCAATCTATGGGCTTAACCATAAAGTAATATTAAAAAAAAAAAAATCTGCCCAATCAACATCTGAGCATACATTTCAAGTATTTGCGTCATAGCTCTTTTTAATATCTTGATGTGAGAGGCAATTTAGTGCAATAATCAGTTCCTCCTTTCTTCATTCAGCCATTTTCTTTGGCAGCAGACAGGTGCCACGTTCATGACGATCAGCAGTAAACTATACTAAACCGAAAACAACAAGTTTCTCCAAACAAATTGGAGTCTGCCGTATAGTCGTTATTATACAGTCAGGTTTATAGGCCCATACCCATTCCGGGGTGCTGTTTTAAGGATGGCCGATCTGAAAGGGTTCGTGTTATCCTTTCTGTTTTGTCTTCTGTTACAATGTGCTCCATCTCTGCAAGGTAAGGAATCAGGTTGTTTTGTCAATTGAAATTTGGATTGATTGTTTGAATATGGCTGATGATGTTTCATGTATTAGGCCTTCACATTTTTTGTTAAAATTTTAGTCCGTTACAATTTAAATATGCAAAATAATGATTATCCAAATTGTATGAGATATTGATTCAGAATGTAAAAATCAGTATAAATGACTTATTTTTGTTACAGTTTTTTTTTTTTTTATTCTACTCATTCATCAATATCTTATCGGTGAAATAATCTAGATTTAAACGCAAATTTAAATTCATATTCAAAATTCTAACTGAAATTCAATTTGAATGCAAATTTAAACTCAAATTCAAATTCAAATTCAACAAAAAATTTACCATTTCGGACATAAATTGAGAATATGTAATTTAATTGAAAGTAAATATTATGTTTGCAAAACCTAAGGGAATTTCGTTAGCATTGTCCATTACCTTTTGAAATATTCACACTTTAAAATGACGGATTGGGTAAATCGAACATGATTCCATTGGGATATACAATAGGGTATTGAAATTGCCCTTTAGTTGATCTCTTGAAAGTTTTTGCAATCTTGTTAAATCCCCTCTTTTTTTTTTTTTCAAGAATTAGTGCGAGTCTGTGCGTTGGTTTTTGATAAATTTCACTTATTCATATCATTATGCTGGTTCATATTTGAAATGGGCGTATTTTTATTAGTATCTTTTCATTGTAAAGGAATTGTGGATATAACAAAATACAGCTTCACAAAATTACAGCGAATGTGGTATTTTTGCACGAATTTATCATAACTAAAACAAAAAGACTTATCCTTTTTTAATAAATGATACATTTTTATTACGCCATTATTTATCCAATCAGACTTAAAAACAACCTTCCCAGTTTATTTTGATACATGAATTATTCTAAATAATTTGATTATGAATAAAATAATCACTTGGGTTCTCAAAAAAAGTTACGTCGCTCCAGGCTACTAAAATTTCTTTTATAAAGGAGTTATTTATTTCCATCAATTGCTCTGTACTTGTCAAATTTCAAGTCCAAATAAACCATTACCTAATTTTATCATATACAATTTAAAAAAAAAACATTTCCAGTTGCCTTTATTTTTCTTTATTTAACAATCTCATCAACCATGCGATCCTGAGTCATATAATAAGTGATGGTAAATGTTTCATTTTCAAACCACCTTCAATATAATCTGCTATAATTGTATTCCGATTTAATATCTTGTCTGGTTTACGATTCCGAATAAAAGAGTATATCACAGATTAAACTTCATGAATAAATAATTCAGGGGGTTTCGGCAATACTGATGAAAGAAAAATAATTTGGAAAATGGCAATGATTTTACAATTATAATTTTTCCCAATGGTGTTAGGTCTTTTATCGACCATATTCCCAAAATTCGATTTAAGTTTGAAATTTAAGCACAAAATTTGATTCATATAAATCTGTCGAGTGCATTGAAAAACGCACGTCTAAGAAATAAAACGGACCTTTAGAATGTGGGGGGTGTGCTTTGTAATAACCAAGAGCTAATAATTCTGATTTATTACTATTTATATTTAAGTCTGAATATCTTTTCAATATTTCAAGTACACTGTATATATATAATTCTAGACAAAGAGTGAATGTCTTTCACATAAAATGTTGCATCTTCAGCGTACATACTTATTGTTATATGCGTATCATTAATCACAATTCCTTGAATTTGTGTATCACTTTTAATCCAATTACTCATTATTTAATTTTTTTAAATAAAATGCAATTGGCTTAAAGGTACTATGTCCCATTTGCAGCCAACATCGAATTCCGTAGAGCTTTGTAGGAATTATGAATATGTCACGTATGTCCTATTTGTGAAATTAAACGTTAGCAGTGTCCTATTATCAAATCATGTAAGGAAATCCGTCTACTCTCTAGTCTTTACTGTCAGACACTATTGAGTGACTGGCTGACTTCTTTTGTTTCTTCGGTAAAAACATATATAAAATGAGCTGTAAAGGTGCATGAACCTTTGTCTACATCAATAACCCACTTCTTGTAATGGCCAAAATTAAAGTGATTGAATCTTTGCGCAGCACAAAACGTACGACCATTCGGTACAAGGGTCTGAAAATCAGACTATAAGTAAAATGATTGCAATCACTAAAGTCGATTCGATAACTAATGCTCGCTATTTTTCCACTAAAAGACATTTTCAAGCCCTTTCGTTTTAAGGGAATTCTAAATTTATAGTAGTATATTTCAAGTGCCGTTGGAATCAAACCTTTTAATTTTGTTGGCCTACAAATGCGACGAGTGTCTTTAAAGGACAACCTTGGCGTGCACCACGAGTAACATTAAATCATTTAGAGGCATGATCATTATTAATAACGCAGAAATATAAATCATTATACTTAATTTTTCCCAAGGATATAAAATCATCACCAAAATTAAAATATTGTAATGCCAGAAACATATACTACCACTCTAACTTTTTAAATGCTTTTTCTTTATAGGTCTGCTAGCACCATAAAACCAGGGTTATCATAATTTCTTTTATAATCAATCATATCTAATGCCAAAAGAATATTTTATGAACGTCCTTTTATAAAAAATAGTCTGGTCGCAACTTATAATTTAGGTTAATACATTTCTGAGACTATGTGCTAAGCATTCAGCTATTAATTTAAATCAGTTTTTAAAACAAATATGGGTCTCAAATTTGTCAAAAATACGGGATCTTTATTTTTCTTTGGAACAAGATTTGTTATGTTTCTTCTTTGATCAAGGGATATTCTACCACTATGAAATGAATAATTAAAAGTTTATAATAATAAGCGCCCTCATTTTTAAAAAGAATTTATAAAGTTCACAAGGAAACCCATCAGTACCAGGTGTTTTATTATTTTGCAAATTTGTACGGGTATCTAAACATTCGTTCAATGTTAACAAACCTTCAAACTTTTCATTAGAAATTATTGAAAATTCAACAATCTGACAGTCTTCAGGTAAAAATTATCCAAAATTAGCCATTGAGGGTTTATCGGAAGTATACATTTTTAATAATACTCCTTAGCTGGTTTCAGGGTATCTTTATTTGACTGTATAATTTGTCAATTTTCATCACATATTTTTGTAGTTAATTTTAAAATTTGATTTCTTTTTTCTGAATTAATAAAGTAACGTGTATTTTTTTCACCATGTTCAATCAAATTTGATCTGGATCTTATAAAAGCGCCATCAACTTTCTTTTTATATAAATATATAAATCGTCCCTACATGATTTTATTTTATCTAAGATTCTTTTAATTTTTTTGTAATCTGACTCAAGTTTGTTTTTGTCTTACTAGATAGATTAATAAAATATCGTTTTTATATTGATCTCATTTGACAATCTACAAAATGCCAAAAGGTATTAGGATCCAATATTTCTTGTATTCTTGTTACTCGGGATCGCCCGACTACTGGTCCCCTGCGATGTAGCAGGTTATATCCTGCACGATAAGTAGGTTATGGCAATCATTTTGTTATGTTACATTTGTTTTGTTAAGATTCCATAGCTCAGTACTGTGAATGTATTAGCGTAGGTTTCATGATATTACAACTTCTGCTACTACTACTACTACTACTATTACTGCAGTCAAACCTGCTTAATGCGGCCGTCACATATCCAAAACAGAGCCCACCCGACTTCTCTGCGAGCTCAAAACGGCATTTTCGCCAGGAATACGGCCAGGGTCGGCCGACGTTCGCAGTGCACCGAAACCTGCTCCCAATTCAGCGATTTTCCAATGGCTAATTGTGAGGTCGCAGAGCTCGTAAAGAGGTCGTCCGTAGAACGCTCGGGCATCGGCAAACATTCGATCGATATTCGGGCGGCTATCCGACGATTTTAGACCATTTTGGGCTTTAAAAATTCAGACGGATGTCGGCAGAGCTGCGCGGCCGCCGCATTGGCTACCTGCACTACTCGAACGTCTCCCTCCCGCATCCCGCCCGACTTGTACAAAGTTGGGCGTGCTTCGAGCGCGCTCCGTGCTGGTGTCGGGCCGTCGTCGTCGGGCTGCTACGAGCCCCGGCCGGGTTCCTTCTTTCAACTCAATAATTTGGTTATGATACTGCGTCAGAAAACCATATGCCGCTCAATCAAGACCTCCAAATAATTGGCTTAAGTATGGTAGGGAGCTGTCCTAATATATATCCCCTGCATTCTGAGATACTTTCAATTATTCCTCGGTGCTGGAGAAGACGCCTTGTCCGAGCTACGTCATCGCTGTCTTGTACACAGTATGCAGCAGCCACTTCAACTCACCCCCCCCCCCCCCGCGACGGCTCTGCCGTGCTCTTATTGCCCGCCGTGGTCTTCTTTTGCGGCATCTCAGTTCAGTTTGCTGTACATTTTTAATTTCTTCAAATTCTGCAACAACTCCTGTGCTCAATCTCTCAAAACCTTCACATTACTACACTCTAATTGTACAACTGTTGAACCATATGTATGTGCTTGTGTTCAAACGCTTCAACCAGTTGTTTCTGAAAATAGTGCTTGTGAACTATTAGCAGCAGCGTGTCTACAAACGCTTACTAATCTTGACGAATTTCATATAGTATAAAACATTAAATATCTAACAGTAAGATTTAAAAAAAACTGTTTGCTAACAAGCGGTGAAACTGATTGCTTTAATAATAAGTGCAAATTTACCTGCGTTCTAAGTGTTAAAATACTAACACCTAAACACCTTAATTTTTGGGACAAAAACATGTTAGTAAAGAAGGGCTAACAATTTACAGTGTAAGTAGCTTTGCTACGCTGGCCACTCATTCAGACCTCAGAAATATGATGTGAACAAATGTGTAAGTGTCTTGTATATATTCGAGACGCAGACGCGTCGGAGGAAGCCGGGCAGGACGTCGGGCGGAGTACGTCCGGGCATTGCCCGATTGTCCGGCGGTCACCGACAGACCTATTGATAGTCGACCGAAGATCGGAGGGCGCCCGCCCTAATGTCGAGCGGGCTTCGCCCGACTCCCGTTCGTTTATTGACGGGTGTTAAAAGGGCACCTCGCGAGCCCCGTCCAATATTTGACAGGGTAGATTTCAAGCGAAAAAGACGCTCGACTCCCCGGCGAGTTTGAAATTCGGCGACTTTCTTGTGATCCACAAAATCGGCCGGAAACCGTTGGATATGTGACGCAGGCATCATCAACCACAAGTACATAAATGATGATGATGATGATAATTATGATAATAATAATAACAATATTAGCAACAACAATAATAAAGATAATAATAATAATAATAATAATAACAGTAATATTGATAATAGTAATAATGATGGTATTAGCAACGATCATAATATTGATAACAATAAGAAAAATGATTATAGTAATTTGGCGAGTCCCCTTTTGATACACAAATGGAGGCAAAACATAATTTTGCAAGCATGGATCACTACAGTATATTAAATTGTACTGAAACTCAGCAATCAGCAAGGATCGAACCCGGGTCCTCTCGTACGAGAGTCAAGAGCCTTCCCCAGTATATCAGTGTTATTTTGTCGTATTCCGCAGATTTATAACGTAAATGTGGTTACGTTCATTGTCAAAATTATTTTGCTTATTTGTACATAATCCGGAAAAACACAACTAAAGCTATGCTCTCTCTTAGTCATTATAAGGGGTGAGAATCAATGTTTTCATTTTGACAATTAACCTCATATTATATATATATATATACTGACTTGGTATGACATTAACTGTATTTGTTATACCCACAAATTGTCCTCCCTCTCTTCTTCAAGAGCAATATGCTGGTTTCGTTTAAACATTCAGTGAATTTCTTACTACCTGGGTGAGTTTAAAATATGTAGATTATTGATTCCCGAATGAGCTTAGTACCGTGGCGAGACTTGAACCGCGAACCATGTGATCCATAGTCTGGCGACGTATACATGAGCCCACAACACCTCTACAATGTCTCTAGAATTGGTTGAGGACATGCATTCAATATTATACGCAAAGCCTAATCCTCCTTAGTCACTCAATGAGGATCGCTTTACAATATGATTTTTTAAATACACAGGCGAGAAAGTCTATTGAGGAATATTTTTAACAACTTTTCTTGTTCTTTCTAGGATCCCACTTCTTTTGTTTACAACAATCATTTGTCATTTATATTTATTTGTGTTGTTTTTACATTGGGAAATAAATGTTTTTATTCGATTTCATATGAATTCCTTCCTTCAATATTATTGGCATGAATTTGATACATTTTAATCTTTAACACGATGATTTTATTTGTGTTTTATTGTTAATGATAATGAAAAAGACAACACTATGCTCTGCAGCTTTATATATGTTGATTAGTAAGAACAACAACAACATTCGTGATGAGGATGGTAATAATAATAATAATAACAATAATAATAATAATAATTATTATTATTATTATTATTATTATTATTATTATTATAACAATAACAACATGATCCTATACAGTGCGTATACAAAAGTGTACCCAACTTTGGTAGCTTTTAATTAAAAGGTTACAACATGTGTGACCTTGAATCATATTCTATTATAAGGTAACAACTAATACCCTGTCTAAAGATACCACTATCATAAGTATGGTGCCAAGGATGACTGAACAGCAGACTTTTGAAAAAGTATTGTCTAAATCCTCTTGTACCAGGTTCGAGCTGAAGCAATGAATGTTGGTCAAAAAACTCATCATGTGTGTGTGTTATCTCATTCCAAACCAAATTGCTCATTTATTTACTTTGACTATCAGGCAGTTGATTTTGTTTAAAGGTGTTAATATCAACTCAAACTCAAGTAAATTCTTATTAAAAGCAAAATCTATGATATTCTCTTTGTTATGATGATTACAAACTTGACTATAATGACAATCTTGACGAAATTCGCATCAACTGTTTAAGGTTATATTCTCATTGGGTGATACAAAAAGGATACCAGGTTATTTGGGTTGTTATTATTTTTCATGAAACTTTGCTGTCAATTTCTTTGAAATTTATCATCATATGTGTTATTTCTTGCATTTGGGTTCAATTAAACCTGTGATTCTTCTTTCGCTAGTCAAGAGTCATCAGTAGCAGAAATTTAATGAATAGGGTATCATTGGACAGAAAATATATGATATCATCATCAAATCGATTTTAAAGTCATATTGGTTATGACTTTTCAATTAGGACCCAATGAACAAAATCACGTGAAAATCACATCAATATCAAGGTATCGACTTGAGGAGAGTTACGTTCTTCAAACACCTGACATTTACGTAAATGTGTTAATACGTGTATTGCACTAGGTCACTTAAAACACACGTACACTAAATCACGCAATTGTCACTGCAATATCACCATTATAATAACGTGACTATCCCTATCTTGGAGACCATGGTTTGTAAACCTAATACTCCCGTTGTTGTTTGGTTATGAAATTACATCTTCATAAACGGATTTATCACATTTTTTAGTAGTTTTAAATTTCGCGTCACAGAAACACGTGAAGCGTTAGTAATAGTTTTAGTCAAAATATCTGCGTAAAATTCCTGTGAATATTACGTGGTTGACTTGAGATGAATCATGTTCTTCATTCACGTGAAATTTACGTCGAAGAGGAAATATGTTACTGTAACCCGCGTTCAACCAATTATTACGCCAATGTTACACCATAAATGAACCAAAATAGTGACGTTCTCATCCCGTTCTGAACATCGTGTTTTGGATCTTCCATAATTACGTCCATGTACGCCGGAAGCAGTCTGGGATTAGAGGGGGTGGGTGCCAACAACCCAGAAGAGAGAGCTAGTTGCAACTGGTCCAGTTGATGAACCAGTTGATGCCAACTGGTAACCCTGGAAATTTAAATGGGCTAAATGATCCAGTTGATCCAGGCCAGTTAGAATTCAACTGGTCTAGCCGAGCCATTTGAACCATTTTGTAAAACTTCCAACCAGTTGAACGGCAACAACACTTCAATACTGGTACGTCTGTATTTCCAATGTAAAGGCATTGGTAATAAGTAGACTTACATCATTTAATTAATCGAAAATTGTGCATATACTTGTATTTTATTGAAATTATTTTAGTTCATATAGAAATGTTTCCTTTATTCATGTTTAATTAAATGTAATTTATTATACGTATTAGCGAAATGTCCTAATAGCTGGTAATTTATAATTGTAGTATTTTCGAAATGAATTGCATATAACTATCATCAGTAATTAAGAAATATGCTGTAAATTCAGATAAATTGTTAAACATAGATCTGCACGCACCCCATATTCAATATGCAAATTAATTGGTGTCAGCTAGTGCAACTGGAAATATGCACACAGACCAGTTATCAACTGGCGCAATGAAAATATGCCAACAGTCAGCTATCAACTGGTGCAAATAGGAATATGCCAACAGTCACGGGATTATCACCACGGAACTCATATTGCTCCGGTTGTCTCATTTTCGCTCGTTGGACCAAACCCAGCACAAACGTAGCTAGTTCGACGTCACTACCAAACTATAGCCAATCAGCTGTCAATGACGTCATATTGTATGAGGCGGCAAATATATTTTGTGAAATTATCGAAAAATTGACTATTTCTAATCGCAAACTAGTTTTATTTCTGTATGGAAACGCAGCCATTGTTATCTTGGCATGCATTCATGTCATCAGAATAGGGTAAAATACGTCTTACATGATTCAAGGGGTCTATTTTGCAGGAAAATTGTCAATTTCGTAGAATGTTCCACTATGTTACAGGGTGGTGTGCCATTGGGTATGTGTGAACCGGGTGTGCGGAAATGGTGTGTCGGGGAGGGGAAGTGCGAGTGTTCGTGTGTGTGGTAATTGTATTTGAGTCAGATGGCTAATCAAAAATCTACAATGACGAGTAAACTGTCTACATCACAGTCCACATATAAATATGTGCCTTGAACGTATATCAGACGGCAATCGGCGGAGCAGACGACACTTGATAGTGATTTTGTATGTGAGATTGATTTGCTAAATATAAACTACAAGAACCTTTTCCATATCTTTAAAATATCATTGATATCTGATAATTAAACAGTTAGTAAAATAAACCTACCAAACTACATAATACAGTGAAATACTTGACTGAAAGTAGGGGAGTTTGATATGGTGCACAATTGCACTCCTCTGTAAATAATCGAATAGTCCTTGGTGTGTCATGAATATTCATGTTTTTGCTTACCTCGGCAAAATGTTTGCCTATACTAAATGGAAAAATTACGGTGGGGGGGTTGGCTGAAGTGGACATAATGAACCAAGCAGAACTGATCTATGATAATTTATGCTTGTTATCCATCGTGTGCTTGACCTATAATCTTACAATCGCGTGTTAAATTGCGTCCAAAGTTCGACTTGTTACACATGCGTTATATATATGCAATGGCGAGCTTGCGACCTATTTTGATCAAATAACGGTGGGTGAACTTTCAAAAGTCAATGGGACATGAGGGTTCCAATGAAATAGCTGGTGTCAACGTACGTCGGGGTGGATGTGCTTTTCGTTTAAAAAAAAAAATAACGATTTTTTGTGTGTAAAAGTCTATATGCTAACACACGGTTAGGCTGCTGGACTCTGACGATAGGGGGAGTTGTCAAATGAGACTAATCGGAGCTATATGTTAAATGTTAACTGTAAAACCATCAAGACACCCAAGAATAACTCATTGTTCACACCTAAAACATCACAGATTCACACCTAAGATTAATAATCAGTTTGAGTCAAGAATCATCACCACGGAACTTATGGTAACTTTGAAATCATTTAAAAAGGTGTTTTCAGACACCTAATAATGACTTATTTTATACACCTAAAAATCACGGATGCCCAGCTTATATTAATAATCCGTTTGAGTCACGAGATCATTACCACGGAACTTATGGCAACCTTGACTACCATTTAAAAAGGTGTTTTAAGACACCTAATGATTACTAATTTTTCACACCTAAATATCACGGATTCACAGCTTAGATTAATAATCAGTTTTAGCCACGTGATCATCACCAAGATAGTTATGGTAACTTTGAAACCATTTAAAAAGGTGTTTTAAAGGGAGGCTTTACTATTTCAGCAAGAAGGGATTAGACCAACCAGTGAGCCATCGAGGTCACTGTGATAGGTGGCTATCTCATTAACTCAGATCTCATTTAACATAATAAAAAGAGGATCATGGGGGACCAACAGGCACCGATTTGGGAAGTTTTCTATATAGAGGAGCAAGTAGCTACAAGTAGGAGCGTGTGCCTTTAAGACACCTAATAATGACTAATTTTTCACACCTAAAAATCACGGATGCCCAGCTTAGATTAATAATCCGTTTGAGTCACGAGATCATTACCGCGGAACGTATGGCAACCTTGACTACCATTTAAAAAGGTGTTTTAAGACACCTAATAGTTACTTATTTTTCACACTTAATATCACGGATTCACAGCTTATATTAGTAATCAGCTTGAGCCACGTGATCATCACCAAGAAAGTTATGGCAACTTTGAAACCATTCAAAAGAGATGTGTAAGACACCTCAAAATTACTAATTTAATACAACCAGAGATTCACGGACAGGACAATAAGACGATTAGCCGTGTAAGTAGTGTGATTATTACCATCAACCTTGGATAACCCTGTGAAACCAATCGTTAAAGGTGCTTAAAAGACCAAATAATTACTTATTTATCACCACTATCGGTTAACGGATAAAAAAAAACTCGTTGTTTGGTCAAGTGGTTATTTGGTCATAAACATTTGATTTAAAGAGGTAAGTGGAATTACGTTACTCCAGTCGCGTGAGAGATTGTGGTTTTAGGTTAGATGAAAGCGTGAACAGGAGTACCTTTTTTGTTTAATTGAAGGCACGTGTCGATAACGTTCACATCTAGTACAAAAAGGCACCATACTTTAAAATACACTCCCAAAAGAGGTTACTTTGTAGTATTCTGTTTATTGGGGAGCTACCAAAGTAAGTACAATTAGTTTTGTTATTCGCACTATATAGGTAGTGCGTCACATTTATACAAATACAGCATTTATTGCGGGCCCAAGAAATAGTACTACCCCATAATTGCCAGGTACCAC